>JAXGGT010019088.1:0-16680 GCA_035583425.1 Marsdenia floribunda
TTAATTGAATCTATGTGTTTATCTCTATCTTGATTGCTTTCGAATTTGGATTTTTCATGGATTCATAGATTACCTTGATGTTCACAAGTCTTAGATTAAGCATGAGTTGATGGAATAGACGGTTGTCTAGGACCTATTAATGCTTAATCGAATTCTAACGGGTTGTTAGTAGGTGAATAAAATTCTAATTTTGGGTTCTAAATTAGTATTCAATCAAGGGATCATATTAGGAATTCGAAATATTTAGTAGAACAAGGAAGAATAATTCGAGCATAAACCCTAGGCTGATTACGTTTTCTCATTATTGAATTGCATCCTATTTGATTTAGTTTATTAGTTTTTGAATTTACTTTAAGCAAAAAATCTCCCCTTTTTCTATTTTCTTTAAATTCTAAACCCCCCCCCCCTTTTTCAACTTTAATTGAGAATTGGTGAATTCTTTGGTTTAATTTAACGATTAAGGCTTCCTTGGGAGATGATCTGGTGAGCACTATATTGCTTTCTAGTTTTTAAATTAATCTTGGCTAGTTTAAAGACAACCGCGAATTTATCCTTTACCAATGTGCTTCATCCATGCACCTTACTAATCAATATCCTCTGCAGGACACCACTGAGACATGTGCTGGAGTCTTTCCTAGTAGGCCATTCCAACAACAACAGTCGAGATATGATCCCTTTTCCTCCACATATAATCCTTGATGGAGAGAGCACCCAAACCTGAGGTATGAAACCAATTCTGGTCAACAACAACAACAACATCACCAACCAAGATATAACTTTCCTAGATCAAGTAACTAGCAGCAGCAGACAAGGCCATTCCAACCACAACAGCCTTTCAAAACCTGAACCCAGTATTGAGGATTTAGTGAAGTTGTTGGCAACCAATAGCCTTCAATTCTTGCACATAACTGAAGCAAGCATTAAGAATTTGGAGACACAAATTGGTCAACTTGCCACACACATTAATGAGATAAAAGGCCAGGGATCCGGGCAGTTACCTTCCCAACATGTACCCAACCCAAGAGGAAATGTTAGTGTTGTTAGTTTGAGAAGCGAGAAGGAGGTAAGACATCCAACAAATTCTTTTACAGAGGTGATGCAGAATGACGAGCAGCTCCCTTCAAACCAAACACAAAATCATGAACTAAAAGGAAACAAGGTTGTAGAGTCCACCCGCCCCAATGCTTAGGCAGAATTGGAAAAAGAGATCATGGATACATTCAAGAGAGTAGAGGTGAACATCCCTTTATTAGAGACAATCAAGCAAATTCCTAAGTATGCTATGTTCCTAAAGGAATTGTGCAACCACAAGAGGAAGCTGAAGGGGCATGAGAAAGTTAGTTTTGGAAGAAATGTGTCAGCACTGATCCATCTAGTAATGCCCACCAAATGCAAGGATCTAGGGACATTTACCATACCTTGTATAGTAGCAAAACTTCAATTTACTAATGCTATGTTGGATTTTGGTGGTTCAATAAATGTTATGCCTTACTCTGTTTATTCTTCCTTGCATATTGGAGAGCTAAAATCTACAGGCGTAGTGGTTCAACTGGCAAATAGGAGTACAACATATCCCATACGAGTCTTGGAAGATGTTCTGATAAGAGTAAAAAACCTCATTTTTCTTGCTGAATTTCTATGTCTTAGAGATGGAAGATGACAAGGTAAATGGACATGTACCATTAATTCTGGGTAGGCCTTTCTTGAAACTGACAAAACTGTAATTAATGTGCATAATTTTACTTTAACCATGGAATTTGGTGATGATGTTGTACATTTCAATGTACTAGATGCCCTGAAACATCCCTCAGAGGATCATTCTATTTTTCAAGTAAACATGCTAGATTTGCCATCTGAGGATTTCTGTGTTGATGATGTGTGTATTAACTTGCTTTTTGCATTTCCCGATTTTATTGGCTTAGATGATACCATTGCTTGCCCTCATTGCTGTTTTGGATCTGATCAGTATCATACATGTTTTGTAATTGAGGATTATATGAAATGTGCTCAGCATGAAGTTCCTCATTCAGATTTTATTAATTTTGTGGATGACAAGTGTTGTAGTGAATAGGTTGAAAGCATCACAGAGATAACACTCACAAGGATGGTTCCTTCCATTCAAAAACCACTTACACTAGAGCTTAAATTTTACTAGACAACCTGAAGTATGGTTATTTGGAAGAAGGAGATAAATTACCAGTGATCATAGCCAACAACCTCCAGCCTAAGCAAGAAGCTAAGTTGCTTAGTTTATTATAGGATAATAAAAAAGCAATTGGCTGTACACTAGCAGACATCCCTGGGATAAGTTCTTCCACATGTATGCATAGGATCCATTTAGAAGATGGAGATAAAACGGTAAGGCAAACTCAAAGAAGGCTTACCCCATGATTCTGGATGTTGTGAAGAAAGAGGTGAGTAAACTACTTTCTGTTGGCATTATTTACCCTATTTCTAACAGCAAGTGCGTGAGCCTAGTACAGGTTGTTACAAAGAAGACAGGCATCACAGTTGTCAAAAATGAGAAGAATGAACTTATCCCTACTAGAGTGCAAAATAGCTAGAGAGTTTTTATTGATTATAGGAGGTTATACGAGGCGACAAGAAAAAAAAAATTTCCCCTCCTATTCATCGATCAGATGCTAGAAAGGTTGATACGTAACTCACATTTTAGTTTCTAGGATAAGTTTTTAGATTATTTCCAGATTCATATAGCTCCAGAGGACTCGGAAAAAACCACATTTACCTGCCCATTTGGTACGTTTGCATATAGAAGGATGCCCTTTGGACTTTGCAATGCTCCAGGAACTTTCCCGCGATGTATGATTAGTATTTTCTCTAATCTCTTAGAAAATTGTATGGAAAATATTCATGGATGATTTTACTGTTTATGGAACCTCCTTTGATGAATGTTTAGACAACTTAGGAGTTGTTTTGTAGAAGTGCATTGAAAAGAATTTGGTGTTGAATTTTGAGAAGTGTCAATTCATGGTAGAACAGGGAATTGTGTTGGGGCATGTAATTTCTAAGGATGGTATTTGACTGGATAAGTCCAAGGTTGATATTATTGCTTCTTTACCCTATCCTACTTGTGTACGGGATGTGCGTTCTTTTCTTGGTCATGTAGGTTTCTACAGGAGATTCATCAATGATTTCAGTAAGATAGCACTTCCTCTTTCACGACTATTACAAAAGGAAGCTGATTTTGTCTTTGATGACCCCTGCAAGGTATCGTTTGATGAGCTGAAAAGGAGACTCACTTCCCCACATATCATTCAACCACCGAGATGGGACCTTCCCTTTGAATTGGTGTGTGATGCGCAAATTTTGCTGTGGGGGCAGTTTTGTCACAAAGAGTGGACATAATTTCTTATGTGATAGCATACGCTTCTAGAACTTTGGATTCTGCTCAAGCCAAATACACCACTACAGAAAAGGAGTTTCTAGCTGTAGTGTTTGCTTTAGATAAATTTTATCCTTATTTACTTGGTGCTAAAGTGGTTGTTTACTCTGATCATGCACCTTTGAAGTTCTTTCTAAAGAATCTTGAAACAAAACCAAGGCTCATACGCTGGATGCTACTTCTCCAAGAATTGACAATGAGATTAGAGACAAGAGCGGGGCAGAGAATCTGGTGGCAGATCATGTGAGCAGGATCATTCATCCTTTTGACGAGTTAGATCAAGTACCTCATAGAGATACTTTTCTAGATGAGCAGCTTTATCAACTGGGAGGTAAGGATCCATGGTATGCGGACATAGTTAATTTTCTAGTTGCCCATGAGATTCCTGCACAATTTAGTAGACACCAAGTTAATAAACTGAAGAGTGAGTCTAAATATTGTGTTTAGGATGACCCATACCTGTGGCATATCTACAGTGATCAGATTATTAGAATATGTGTTCCTGATTATGAGTTTTCTTATGTCTTGAGATTCTGTCATACACTTGCATATGTTGGTCATTTTGGACCTCAGAGAACTGCTAGGAAAGTGTTAAGTTCTGGACTACACTAGCCCACGTTGTTTCATGATGCATATGATTATTGTAAAAGTTGTGCACGTTGCCAACACATTGGGAACATTTCTAGAAAGAATGAAATGACTCAAAAACCATTATTATTTTGTGAAATCTTTGATGTTTTGGGTATTGATTTTATGGGTCCTTTTCCATATTATTTTGGTTTTGGGTATATTCTTCTAGCCTATGATTATGTTTCTAAGTAGGTGGAGGCAAAGGCCACCAGGACTGATGATTTTTTGTGGTTATAGATTTTGTTAGAACTCATATTTTCTGCAGTTTTGGAATTCCCAGGGCTATCATTAGCGATCAGGGTTCTCATTTTTGTAATAGGAATATGGAGGCTCTTCTTCGCAAGTATAGAGTTGTGCATAAGGTATCCACCCCTTACCATCCACAAACCAATGGCCAAGCAGAAGTATCCAACAGGGAGATCAAGCAAATCCAAGAAAAGACGTTCCAACCCAACCGTAAAGATTGGAGTAAGAGATTAGATGATGCATTGTGGGCTTACCATACCGCATTCAAGACTCCCATTGGAATGTCCCCGTACATGATAGTGTTTGGAAAAGCTTGTTATTTACCAGTGGAGTTAGAGCACAAAGCATACTTGGCAGTTAAGTATTGTAACAGGGATAAGTTCTCATAGGAAACTTCAACTTCAAGAGCTCGAGGAAATCAGATTGGCAGCCTATGACAATTCCAGAATCTACAAGGAAAGGACTAAAGCTGCCCATGATAAGATGATTAGGAAGAAGGAGTTCCTGGTTGGAGAGAATGTCCTCCTCTACAATTCTAGGCTCAAGCTGATGCCTGGTAAACTGCGTTCTTGGTGGGTAGGTCCATTTGTGGTTACTAATTCTTATCCTTATGGTATAGTTGAGATCATGAGTGAAACCACTAGCAAGATTTTCATTGTTAATGGACAGAGGCTCAAGCACTTTTATGAAACTTTTCAGGAGCACATAGTGGAGGAGATACAACCTCAGTTTGCCACTTACATTTGACCCCACCAGGCTGTCTCTTTTCCCTTATCTTGTTTTCTTTGTCCTATATTCACTAGTGACTTGTTGATTATATTAAGGACAATGTTAATTTTAAGTGTGGGGGGGGGGGAGGAACATTTTGTTATGCTTAGTGCTAGTTTTAATAATTTGGGGTCTACCTAGTTGTTATTTCATTTTAGTGTGTTTAATTGCTATTTTTGTTTTCATTTTATTTTTGCTGCAAAGGTGCAAGGAAGATTCCCAAGATGCTTGCTTGGTCATATTTTGCTTGGTCGACCACGGCAGTTTGATAGGAAGGTTAATCATGATGGGCATAAATATCATTACTTTTTAAAAATGAGTAATCGAATTGTTGTATTAACACCTCTTACACCTTCGCAAACTTATAAAGATCAACTTAGGATAGCAAGGGAGTGCAAAATGAGAAAAGAGCATATGAGTGCAAAAGAGGAAAAGAAAAAGAAAGAGGGTGAGCAATAAAAATAAAAGAAGCCCATTAATACATCTTATTATGCGAATTGGGCCTTCCCTCCTTATGTCCCAAATAGCTTGGTCTTATATCTTGGACGTCAAGCTTTGTTCTTTAAAGTCTAAGCCTTGACCATCATCTTTTACTTGAAGGTAAGTAATTATACTTGGTGTAGCATTGAGGTCTTTAAGAATATGCTTAGAACCTTCTAGAACTTCAGCTTTTCCATGCATCTCCATGATTAAGCCTTGTAGTTCCTCTTTCATCCTTCTTATCCTTACCCTAATCATTGGACCACCAATTCCATGCAAAGGATCTTGGGAATGCCTTGCACCTTTGTTTTTATTTTATCTTAGTGTGTTTATCTTAGTTTTTGTTTTGATTATTTATTGGTGCATGAGATTTTAGTGGAAGCAATCTAGGTTTGCGAATCTTTTTACATGATGAATAATTGACCTTGTTTTTGGAATGCATGTCATTGGCAATGGATTGGTTTAATGATGGATTGAATTAACATTGTTTGATTATATGCCTATGATATAAATTGATCAACAACATGCAACTTCTTGAAAAGTTTGAATTGTTTAATCTTTGGAAACTTTGTGCTAGCTAGATTGTTGGATTTTTCTGAAAATTTTTTAGCATAACCATGATTGATGAGTTGTTTGGTTTAGTGGACTACTTCTGTGTAAATTAAGTTGTCTCTGTAAATCTTTTGGGAATTCATAATTTCCTTATACAGTTACTTGCAATGAGCCTTGTCTAGTATGCCATGAGAATATATATATGTTAAAAAAAATAAGAGGAGTTAGTCTGTGTCGTAACCTTTGTTACTCGAGGACTGGTCCTGAAGGGTTAGAGCTCGGTGCCCTAAGGTTATGGAGGTCTGGGAGCCACCGAATTGGAACTCGTTACATGGGTAACAAAGTATGTTATGGTTAAGTAGGCATTGCGCAGTTCCTCATGAAAATTTTTTATATATTTATGTGAATAAGTAGTGGTACATTGAATCAAGGCAATGAATGGTAATTGTGAGAGCAATTATGGTTCCAAAGATGATTGAATATTTTTATACTGATTCACATGGACTAGTCCTACAAGGCCAAATGGTAAGTTGAGAATAGATCACACACACACTTAGAAAATTCTTGTTGATATAGTATGTACTTAAGTTGATATATGATTAAGCAATATCAGATTCTTCTTGAATTTTGTTTGGATGCGATCTATGAGGAAATTATATTAGCGTTGCTTGTTTAATCTATCTTTGCCAAGTAAATTCCCACGACTGATTTTTGGAAACAAGAGATATTATCTTTGAGTGTTAAAGTTTAGTAAACTCTAGTTCTATCGTTTTTCCTAGGAGTGCAAAAACCTAAGTGTGAGGGATTTGATAATATAGATTTATACATTTTGAACCCTCTATGCTTAGTATTTATTGCATCTCTATACCATTCTTAGGACTTTTATGTGTTATTTGGATTATTATGCTTAATTGGTATTAATATTAAATTGTTGGGGTTTCAATTATATTTTTATTCTATTTCAGGCCCAAGTCTGAATAACCTAGCGGAATTAGAACGGACCTCATGTTATAGTGAAGCCCAATTTACAAGAGAGGTGAGCAAGATTGAAAGGGGCCCATGAAGTCAAGAAAAAAGAGAGAAAAAAGCCTAAGAAGAAAAAAATAAAATAAAAGACGGATTATAGAGGAGAGAAAAAAGAGGCGGAATTTCAAAAAGAAGAAAAAAGAGAAACCGCGGAGAAGAAGTTTCTGCAATGGCAGCGTAAAAACTTCTATAATCAGTCGAAGGGAAGATGCTTCCAGGGCAATTCAGAGTTCCAGAACATCATTAATTCGGGTTGTATTCTGATTTTCAAATTTGATTGCATTAGTTTATGAAATTGATTGATTATTCATTGGGCTGAATTTTTGAGACTAAACTTAGTTTTATTGGCTATTGTTAACTGAACTTTTGTGATTATCTCTATTTAATTGCTTTCAAATCTGGATTTTTCATGGATTCATGGATTGCCTTGAATTTCACGGATCTTAGATTAATCATGAGTTGATGGATTAGACGATTGTCAAGGAAATCTATTAGTTTTTAATCATATTCTGATAAATTTGTTAGTAGGTGATCGGATTTAATTTGGGATTGTAAATTAGTATTCAATCAAGGGATAAGATTTGCAATTCGAAAATATTTAGAAGAACTAAGAAGGATTAAACTGGAGCATTAACCCTGTACTGATTACGATTTCTCATCATTGTTTGCATTCAATTTTATCTCGTTAATCTGTTTTTAAATTTTCGCTAAACATAAACCTCCCCCCTTTTCAACTTTAATTGAGATTAGTGATTTCTTAAATTTGATTTAACGATTGGGCTTCCTTGGGAGATGATCTGGTGAACACTATATTGCTTTCCAGTTTAATTTAATCTTGGTCGGTTTGACGACAGCCGCGACATTTTATCCTATACCATTTCCCTTTTACTTTAGGGTTAGGATTCGTTAGAAATTGGGTTGATTAGGACACATCAAGTGTCTCAAATGCCTAAATCCAAATTAATTCTTGTAACTTCGAGAACACTAGAGATGTTTGGTATGATGCAAAAGTGTATCACTCTCTCCTAGAAATTGAATGATGCCCACAATGTTTGGTAGATTTTCTTTTAACCCAGTTGTGGTTGCTGTTAAAAGACTCAAAAGAGATGGCTATCCAGGTATGATCCATGGACATCAAATCCTAATTCACTTCATAAAATAAATTTTCTTTCTTTCTTCTTCACTTGGTAATAGATGGAAATATACTTTGTTATTTTTAACAAATAAATAAGTAAATAAATGCATGGAGAGAGGGGAAAAATAATGTTTGATGGATGAGATAGATGGTGGCTGGTTTTGGATGTGGGATGTACTGGAATTCATAGCAATAAAATATGCTAGTGGTATGGAATGACATAGGATAGAAGGGAATAAAAGTAATGTAGTTAACTTCAATTTGTCTAGTGGATTTTGGAGTTGTATTTGATAAACTGGAATGTGAATTTGAGAATGTCGGGTCACAAGGAGTGGGTTGTAGAAGTGTAATTTCTAGGTGTTGTTGGTCATCCAAATTTAGTCAAACTCATTGGGTATTGTGCTATGGAGGGAGAAAGAGGTATACAACGATTGCTAGTATATGAGTTCATGCAAAAAAAAAAACCTGGAAGATCATCTTTTCAACAGGGCTTATCCAGCTCTTTCTTGGGAAAGTAAATTGGAGATAATTCTTGGAGCAACTCAGGGGATAGCTTATTTACATGAAGAATTGGAACTTCAAGTTTTGCATTTACATGATAATTGACTTTGTCAAGTTTCTCATCTTATTTTGAGTGTGAAACTTCATCATATGATTTGTTTCTTTTCCTACTCTGAGAGTGTGTGAGATAAGAGTGATGGCAAGTGGAGCTCAAGCACCTAAGGCAGATGATCCGATGTCACACCCACCCAAGGACCTGCTTCCTAATCTTTCTTATTGCATTACCAGTCCTCCTCCATGGTGTGAGTCTTTATTCTTCATATGTTAACTGTTTACATTTAGTATTTTCTTTGAATTTTAGTTCAAATGTTGGAACTTTGAAATTTATATGCTTTTATTGAAGTTTCATGGAAATGGTAAAAAGGAAACTCTTTGTACTGACGTGGGTATCTAGGGTGGTTCTGGTGTTACATGTTTTCTTTAGCTTGTTGTTCATTTTGGACATGATTTTTATGTCTTATCCACATCAAGTTTTTCAAAAAGCTTAGAAACTTAAAATGTGAACATCTAGGTACAATTCGTTTGTAATGATTTCAAAAGTTTAGAGAAGGGGCATTGAGAAGTTACCTAGTACTGAGTTTCTCTGTAATTTTAATTTCCTGTCAAAATTTAAATATAATTTTATTAGAAATGATAACGCTAATATTGTGAAGTTAGGCAAAGGCTTGCAGAATGGATTATTACTTATTATATTAATTAGTTCAACTTGGGAAACTTGAACTAAACATCATTTTGAGTACTTATTTAATGTTTTACAGATTGTATCCTAGTTGAACTAGGCTGAGTGGAGAAGCGTTGGAAGGCATACACTTAGCATTGTATGATAGTTGTCATAAGAACTCAAAATATTGTGAAAGTTGAGTTCTCTGGAAATGCCACTATTTTAGAATTTTGCATGTTTCTTCTCTTTCTTGTACATTTACGAGTACACTTACTTACTACCTTCACACTCCCCCATCACACACACTAAAAAAGAAACTTTGTTGTGCTATTAATTGTTGTGAAAGGAATTCCCACTACTTGGCTGTTGAGTTTTTGGATTATTGGGTTTCTTTTTTTAATCAGTTCATGAAATTATATTGTGATCTTCCTATTTGTAGGGGATGGTAGAGTGTACTCTTGGGGATGAGGTACCTTTGGTTAGTTAGGCCTGGGTTTAGAGGATGATCAAATCTTCCCTGCCCAAGTGTACTTCTTTGAATCTGTTTCCAATAGTGGAATAGTTGGTGAAAACAAGCTTAAAATTGTGGGGATTGCTGCTGGGGCTTATCATAGTCTTGCTCTTGCAGGTTTTTGTAGTGTTCTCACTTATGATTATGATAATTAATATGATTAGTGCCGTATTTAAATTCTTTGCATTCCAAGGCGTGCATGCATAATTTATTGGGTTTTCAAAACTTCTTTTGTTTTTGTTCAATGATAAACTGATGGTATGGGTCAGTTATGTAATTAGAATTATGATGATATTTCTTTGGTTGCAGAGGATGGATCAGTTTGGGGATAGGGTTATAATATATGTATCCTTTAAAAAATTATTATCTTTTTGTATGTTTTGAATTGTTTGATTTTATGGTATTGATCATAATGCTTAGAGAAAATTCAAAACTCTTTATTTTTATGCATTCAATGTTTCATTTGAAGTTGTATGTCCTTGACTTCTACTTGGATGGACAAATTGGTAGCCATGGAGAAAATTCCTCACTACCTTGCATGGTTGAGGGGTTCCTAGCTAGGGTTGGGTTCACCAAATTCAGCAAAGGATGACTCAAATACCAAGAAAACACCACTGAAGGTACTAGATAAATTTTGTTAATGTCCTCAACTTGCTATGCATTGTGCACTCATTATGCACTTAGCAGATTTAATTTTGGATTCCAGGTTTCTTCTGTTAAAACTGGAGGATTGATGTCTCTGGTGATCGATGATCTTGGGGCTTTGTGGATGTGGGGAAACTGTGCTGACCCTCAGTACATCAAGTCTAGTGAGGGTGAATTTGCACTTGTTAGTAGTTGGGCACCAATTCCTGTTTGGAACTTTCACGGCCACACTGTTGTTAAAGTAGCATGTGAGAATGAGCTTGTTGTGGCATTGGTCAGCGCACATGAAACTTATACAAGTGGTAACCTATTATGCAATTCATGGGGTTCCAATAATCATGGCTACCAATTAGGTTTGGGAGATAAGGATAGTAGGTTACATCCTAAAGTCATTGAGCAATTTAATTAATATTGTTTTTTATTTCTTTATTTATTTATTATATAAAGCGATAATTTCTAATATAGATATATATTTATATCTAAATATATATAGATATATATATATATATATATATATAAATAGATAGATAGATATAGATATATATATATAGATAGATATAGATATAGATATATATAGATGATTTTATTGTTATTTTTCCTTTTTTAATGAGAGAATACATCTTAATCTTATTATGTGATTATTAATTTCAATTGTCGATTTTTGGAGATTATATAAAAGTTTTTATTCATTATTTATGGTTTAAATTTGGTATTAAATAATTTTTATTATGAATTATTACTTAATTTACGAATATTAATTTTATTTTCTAATTTAAAATAAAATAAAAAATGCATACTAGAATACAAATGATGATCATTTGCTTTTTTTTTAACTTGTAGTTAAATTTAAATTTTTAATTTTTATAAAAAATAAAAATAAATAATAATATTAGAAATGGCGGCTCCCTGCCATTGTTTATGACAATTTAATTTTTTTTAAAAAAAAAAAATAAAAAATAAAAAATAAAAAATAAAAAACGACACTTAGGAGCCATCGTATTTGACCATCAAAAATGGTGGTTTTCCTAGTTGCCGTATTTAGTATTTTTTTTAAAAAAAAAAATTATTTTTTACGACATTTTGACCAACAATCGTTTCTAAGTGTCGTATTCGATAAAAAACGACGGTTTTGTAGCCACCGTTTATTAAAAACGACGCAATTTTAAACGACGAAAAAAAAACTATCGCTGAGCCATCGTATTAGGCAAAACGATGGCCAAGGAGCTAGAAATGGCGGCTTCTTGGCCGCCGTTTTTGCCCTGGTTTCCAGTAGTGCATGTGTTTCTATATGATCGATATTGTTGCTATGAGATTAGTATGAGTAGTCTCTATATCTATATGAATCTCTATGTGAAGAACTTCTGTTATAATTGTCCCTTTGGTTGTTGTCTCGTGAAAAGTGTGGGACAGTAAATCCATCCTTCTTGAATTGTTGCTTCTTTACTCCAAATTTTCCATCAAACTTGAAGAGTTCTTCCCTTTCTATCCATTAGGATTCTTTCTTTGACCTTTCTAGCTCTTTTCCGTTAATCCTTTTTGCTATTTTGTTGAACAACTGTTGTAGTTTGGGGTTGAAGGATATTTGATTTTTTAGAATATCTATCAGGTCAGAGTCCATTGCAGAATACTTCTATATATGTTGTCTTTGTGCAATTTTGGATAGTAAGGTCACTTCATTGAACTTCTTGAAATGGACAGATAATTGTTCATCATATCTTTGTTTGATATTATGTTGGTGCATCCTTGGCTTCTTCTATAATGAACTTCCAACAAAATGTTGTATATATAGTGTTCCTAATTGATTAAAACTTTCTGGACTATTGGAAGGAAGTGAAGTGAACCAATCCAATGCTTGACCAAACAAAGTATTAGGGAAATATTGTGATAATAAGGTATCATTAGTAGAATACATGAACATGTTTGTAGTTTAATAATTAGGAAGTGTTTCAAGATTAGATAAGCTACTATATCTAGCTAAAGAAGGTGGCTTAAAGCCTAGAGGATTTGATGCTATAATATTCCATGGTGTAGATGATACTTGAAGTTTACGCACTAAATGTTGTAATTGTGAATACATATCATGCAATTTATTCTCAATTGGTGAAGAATAAAAAGAAGGAAAAGTGGACTTATCATGTGTTCTGGATTGGGTTTGATACCATGTGATGAGTGTTCATGGGATCAGGGTAAGCACTATTTTTGATAACATGAGGTAGTGTTGTTGAAGGGCTACCAATATTTATAATTGGTGGCTTGTTTGGATGTCGTTTAGGAATAGGTTGAGAGGGTTCCGAACGCACTGCCTTATTAGAAGTTGGTTCCTATCTTAGTAAAGTTGAAGAGCTAGTGGCTTCGACATTTTGATTCTTTAACTTCTTGACATGCTCTTCAACTTGTTTATGCTTAAGAAATTTCACAAAATTCATCAATATGTAAAAACATAAAGTCCAAATCCTTACCCTTAGACATGTTGCAATGCAATTCCTCATCAATATCATCCTCAAATTGATTTTCAGGAATGGTGTTTCAGAGGTAAGGCCACTACAAAAAAAGTTGGTAGATTCGACGCCTACCAAATACGGCGGCTGCAAACCGTCATTTTTGGATACCAAAAACGGCGACTTCGAGGTTGTCGCATTTGATCTGCCAAATACAACAGTTTGTCTCCCAACCGTCATTTTTTATATTTTTAGAAAACGTGTCAGTCTAAAACGGTGGTTTTGTGGACCGCCGTATTTGCATTTTGACCAAATACGATGCTTGTATAAGTGTCGTATTAGATTAGGCAAATACGACTCTTCTAATTCAGCAAAAAAGGCGGTGTTGTGAACTGTTATTTTTGGTTTTGCAAATACAGTGGTCTTGGTGACCAAATATGATGGATTTATAATTGTCGTATTAGGTTAGGCAAATACGACGCCTCATTTGAGCAAATACGTCGATTACAAAGCGTAGTTTTTGCTCAAAATACGACTTTATAACTTCGATCAATATTCATATAACATTGGATTGGCTTCAAATTTTATATATTTTATTTTTAATATATTTGTAATAAATCTAACGGTTGGAATAACTATTTCATTTTTATAGAATAAAAAGTTGTGTATATTTCGATATTAAAATTACGAAAATAGATAGATGACACATGAAATAGTATCGGATTGGCTTCAAATGTCGTATATTTTATTTTTAATATATTTATAATAAATCTAACGGTTGGATTAAATTTTTAACTTTTATAAAATGAAAAAATGCATATATTTCTATATGAAAATTACAAAAGTAGATGGATGACAAATAAAATAGTATCAGATTGGCTTGAAATTTGGAATATTTTATTTTTAATATATTTATAATAAATCTAATGGTTGAATTAAATTTTTGATTTTTATAAAATAAAAAAATACATATATTTCGATATGAAAATTATAAAAGTAGATGGATGACATATGAAATAGTATCAGATTAGCTTCAAATTTTGTAGGTTCTGTTTTTCTTATATGTTTAACAAATCTAATGGTTAGATTAAAATTTTGATTTTTGTAAAATAAAAAAAAAAATGTGTAAATTTCGGTATTAAATATAGAAATACAAATGGATGACACATAAAATAATATCCGATTAAATTAAAATTTTACCAATATGAATAATTTATATATATAGTTATATCCAACGACCAGATTAATTATTTAATATAAAATAAGATATGCCTTATATAATACGTATAGATATATACATTGTAAATTACATTAATGAAATGTCATATTTATATGTATGAAATGATTAAAGTTTTTCTATTATTACTATAAAGTTAGATATATAATAATTATTACATTATTTAAGTGTTTAAAAATAATTTATATAGTAAAATATAACCTAACCCTAAACCCTAAAATACCCTAAACCCTAAATATATATTTTTTTTTAAATTTGGACTCAAAAACGACAGTCTGGCTCAACTAGAAACAGCGATTAGGCCGCCGTTTTTGGCCTGATTAATTTTTTCTTTAAAAAAAAACGCGCCCTATTTCATTTTTGGTGTAAAAATTTTTACATTACCCGCCCATTTATTTAGCCCCTTTCCTTTTGATTTAGAACACACTTTCACTTTACCAAACACAAGACACCCACTGTCACTCTCTCTCTCCCCCTTCTCAGATTGTTTCTCTCTCTCTCCCCTAGGTTTTCCATCTGTGTCTTGTATCAATGGCCGAAATCAAACTTCCACCGGAGGATTCTAATGTCTCTCAAGGAAGAACGCCTGCCGCACCCGATCTAATATCGGATGACAACCATTCTATTGCTGTAGCCGGTTATTGAGAACGGCTCCACTCCAATAGCGTCCATCGTTACCACAAACGGGTCATTTCAGACGAGACATTCCAACAAAACTCTAGGAGATGACAGTAACGCCTTGAAGAAGAAGAGAGCAAGAATTCTTCCCCTGGAATTGGGGATTCGCGTGATGTGTCGTTGGAGAGACAAAAATTTCATCCTGTTAAAGTCATTGAACCTTGGAAGTTGTCCTTATTCTGGGTCAATGATTGTGAGTACTACGTTCATTATACTGAGTGTAAGTTCAAAAATTCCCCCTCCCCCGTCCTCGAAATTTATGAAATATTTCTGTATTTTGATGAATTAGGGCTAGGGTTTTGGTTTTGCATTTATGCTTTTTCAGTAATTATTCTTGCTTTCTGGAGGCTCAATAATTTCCATGAACCTCTTCGTACCCCTGATTTTGCACATGTGGTATCAAATAGAGTTAATTCTCATTCTGAATACTTCCAAAATGTTCATTCCTGACAAGGAAAGTAGTTTATGTTCATTCTGTAATACAATTTATAACAGCTCATCTAGCTTAAAATATCTTTGGTTTATCTTTATTTCTGAAATTAGCCTAGAGATTGTTTTCCTGAATACTAGTTCTTATGCTTCTTTGTCTTTCGTTTTCCATGCCTTCCAGTGCATATCTTGTAGAATAATTCTTGGATTCCTGAGTTACCATAATGTGATTTGACAGAGAAAAAGAAGGGGCTAAAAGAATGGAGAATTTCTAATCGAGTAGGGGTTCTACTTTCTAAATATTGAATTTTTTAGTTTATGGGTCATTAGTTATACTTTTAGCAATTTGGAATATTCAAGAATTAAAGTTTTATTTAGTATCTGATTGAGATACTGATTTAAAATCTATTTGAGTCTTATCCTTTCCATTTACATTAGCTATTGTTTACAAGGGAAGTCTTGGTAGATGAAGGATTTGTTTACAACATTTAAATATAGGATTTTAGTATGTTTCAATGATAGCTTTCATTCAATCAATAAAATTTCTATGGTTTGTTTATGTAATTTTATTTTTGTGACGTAATAAAACTTGTGGTACAAAGCCATTATGTCCCTAGTTTGACACCTAGGGTTTATACTTTCTTAGTGTGATTTTATGAAATTTTTGTCCCCTTACCTACTATTTTCTAGTAATTCCAACATACTACTCAAATTTATTCTTTTTGTAAATCTATTTTTTTTTGGGTAGAGGTGGAATAACCTTGCAAGCCTTTGCTTTGCATCATAATTGTTGTTTGCTTATGAATCTTTTTTCTTTGCATAGAAAATTTAATGCCTAGTGGGCTCATTGTAGTTAAGAGAAAATCATAAATATACACATATGGGTACTAATTCAGGTTTACTAGTAGAAAAATGGATTAGGGTTTTATGTCTTAAGTTGTCTTCGGAATTGGGAGGAAAAGCTTCTACTCGCAGCTTAGCCTTTGATTACGTCACAAAAACTAAATATTTTAATGTATTGTTAGTCATTTTATTCTCATATTTTGTCCTTGTAAACATATTGCAGTAACATTTTTGTACCAGAATATTTTGTTCCCCTTGTGGGCAACTACTCTTTGGCATGCATTGAGAAGAACTGTTATATAGTTTTTTTTTTTTTTATTTTGATATTAAGTTTGGTCCATCTTAGATGCCATTTTATGGATCTCACGTCTATGATATTTTGAAAGACAAAAGATCCTTTTATCATTTCTTCAAAGTTCATTGATTTTGTCTCTTCT
>JAXGGT010019107.1:0-16676 GCA_035583425.1 Marsdenia floribunda
TAGAAGATATTTTAAATAAACTTCTTAAAACAATCTTCTTTCATCTAAAATCATTCTTGTAAATAGTAGAGAATGGTGGTTTAGGAATAATTATTTATATTGCTAAATTTTTTAATTTTAAAATAATAAAATAATATTATCATATTATAAATATACACAAGTTGCAAAAATTAAAATTATTTTTCACTTGTAAAAATATAAGTGAATATTGCTAACAAAATACAATTTCAATTAAAATAGAAACAATTTCGTTTGATATTTAGATTCTCAACCAAATATTTAGATTCTTTAATCACACAATTATAAATATTGTGATAAGATTTAATGAACTTGTGATATATTGCATATAATTTTGGTTGACAACAAAATTAAATTAAAAATAATAGCATTATTGATGTTGATTATTTTATATATATATTAGTATTCTATGATATACAAGTAAAAATATTTTATTATGGACATTTTTGTCTTTTAATTCATAATTTTTAACAAATTTTTTACATTAAAATAACTTAGAGTAAGAGATTTAAACCTAAACCCTAAATCCTATATCCTAAACCATAAAAACTCATAAATGTTCATTTTAAACCATTGAATATCTCAAAATACATATGGATTGGGCTTATCTAAAAAATATATATGCAATAGGCTTATATAGAAAAACATATATATATGTGTGTGTGGATATGGAATGAACTTATCATTTTTTTTTTTTTTTGTAAGCCCACTATCTATAAAAGTACTTTTCAAAATTTTGACCCAGAAAAATAATTTTGAAATTTTAATTTAAATACAATCTCCAAAATATGATACATTAATTTTTTTATAATTTTATAAATTTATTTTAAAAAATCTTGTATATTATTAAATTTTATAATTTATTTTTATTATATAAATTTTTGTGTATATACATATAAATATTATAAAAAAGTATCCAATATATTCTTATTTTTTAAATAAAAATATAGATAATTTTCAAAATTTTTACAACCAAAAATTTTAAAAAATAAAATAATTGTTATTCGATTATATTGCAACATAAATAAAAACCTAAATAACATAAATAAGACAGTTGTTATTAATTTGCAACTGAAAAACTAAAGGAAAAAAGTTGTTGTTATTCAGTCACAAATCTGCAACTGAAAAATTAAAAAGAAAAATAGTCATTATTCGGTCATTATATTGCAACTAAAATAAAAATGAAATAATAGCCGTGATTCGATTGCCAATTAAAAACTGAAAAACCAAACTAAAAAAGATATTTGTTATTCACTGGCAAATCTGAAAAATAAAAAAAAAAAACTCTAAAGAAAAAAGTAGTCATAATTCGGTCGCCAATTTGCAACCGAAAAAGTAAAACAAAAAAAAAAGTAGTTGCTATTCGGTCACAAATTTCCAACCGAAAAAATAAAAAGAAAAAAATAGTCGTTATTCAGTCGTTAGATTGTAACCAAAATAAAACTAAAATAGTGGTCGTGATTCGGTTGCCAAAATGCAACTAAAAACAAAGAACAAAAATTTAGTTGTAATTTTGTCGCCATTTTGCGACCGAAATACAAAAAAAAAATAGTCGGAATTCGGTCATTAATTTGCAACCAAATTACAACCGCAAAATCTATTCAAAAGGGCACCATCTTTTCCCACTAAAAAAAGCAACCAAATTGTGAAATCGGTCATAAAATGGTTACTATTTAACAATAGAATGATTTGGTCGTAAAATGGTTGTAAATTTAACAACTAAATGTGTGCGGTCGAAAATGTGGGTTGTTATTCTTCAATTTTTTGTTGGTGTAATGGGAAATTCTTTTTTTTTTATTGTAAACTAAAAGTTATTTCGAACATTTTTTCTTTTGATATTTAAAAGTTTTGAAAAACAAAAGAAAAATGATTTTGTTTATTCACAGGACTTTCTAGCTCATTCCCTTCTTTTTACTTCCTTTTTGCAAATACAAGTGGTGATGAGTGAAAGAATAAGTGCGAACATTGAAAGTTGCTCTCAAATGTATATTTATTATAGTTGTTTCTTTAGGGTTGCATCCCTAATTATATTATTAATTTCCATTGAGGATAATAGATTTTTTATTTTGATGTTTTAAAATTTTGGAAATTATTTATATATTTTTTGAGGACGTATAGATTATAGTTGTACGGTCTATTCATCCTTGAAAAAATTGAATAATATATGTGGTAAGAGATATTATGCTTTTGATGGAAACCTTGAGAGTGTGGTTGTGTAGCACCTTAATTTCGAGACATGAAATTTAGTGGTATTAGAGATTTAGATTATGATTTTTGGGAAATAATTGAATAGTTGATCTAAATTTTAACCATGTGCTATCTCCAAAATAATGATTATCAGAGTTTTTAATTAGAACATAAATAGATTATTAAATCATTAACACTTATTATGCTTATGTAAGATGTAGAAAATGATTTTATGGATTGTCTCTTATTAGGATAGAGTTGATTTGGAGATAACACATATGCATATATGTATTTTTTGAGTTAGAATTTTTTTATTCAATATTTGGCGAGTATCAACACTTAATTATAATAGTTACTATAAGTATATTTTTGTAGCAAATTAAAAAGGGACTTACTTTTAAGGTATAAGTTGAATTTTATATTGGCATATAGAACAATTAATGAGTATGTTTATGAATTTTAAGTAAATTTGTTATTTCAAAATATCTATATGGAATTGCTTGTTTACTTATCTTTTTAAAGTATGAAAAAAATCATTTATTTTCATAAGGATGATTTATAGTCTTTTTAAAATATTTTTGTGAAGTTATCTAAAAGAAACATGATACAAGTTATGATCATAATTATATTTCAAACTAGGTTTATATTTTAATCCTGAATGGACAAAACTTTTTGAAATAGTTGGAATGAAAATTATTTATAGGAAAATTGGCCGGATTAGTCCTCTAACTATTTTCGTTAACTAACTTAAGTTCATAATCTTTTTGCCTATTAAGTCTTACATTTTTTTACGAGTAGGCTGTTAAGTTCTACATCTTTTTTTTTCCAACCTATTAAATCTTAAATCATTTTACGAGCAGCCTCTTAAGTCCTTCCTTCCGGCCAAAAATTTGAATTTTTCGAACAAAATTAGTCACGTGCCGGGCACATGATGTTTCTTTAAGGGTAAAATCATCCTCACACTATTTCCCTCATAAAAAAAAAAAAAAAAAAAAACATAGTTTCACCAAAGGAATTCCATCATAGCTCGGTGTTTTCTCGGAACTCCGTCATTTGTACCTTAGAGGGAAAGTGGGAGAAAACCCTCAAAGGTACAGATGACGGAGTTCCGAGAAGACACCAAGCCATGACGGAATTCCTCTGTTGAAACTGTTTTTTTTTTTCTTTGGTTTATGAGGGAAATAGTGTGAGGATGATTTTGCCCATAAAGAAACATCACATGCTCGGAACGTGACTAATTTTGGCCGAAAAATTCAAATTTTTGGCCAAAAAGAAGGATTTAACAGGTTACTCGTAAAAACATGTAGGACTTAACAGGTTAAAAAAAAGATATAAGACTTAAGAGGCTGCTCGTAAAAAAAAATGTAAGACTTAATAGGCTAAAAGAAAGATTGTGGACTTAAGTTAATTAACGAAAATAGTTAGAGAACTAAACCGACCAATTTTCCTTATTTATATATTAAGGTGTTAGATTTTTGTTAAGAAAATTTATTTTTGGAGATTTTCTTAGTTGTTTGGATTTTGATGTAAATACTCATGGTAAGAAAATGAATGAATTGTAGAATTGATCAACCTTAGGATTGAAATCATGTTTATAAGCATATAGTGATCAGGATCAAGATAATGATTTTTTTTTTTTTTTTTTTTGGTTTCCTTATTTGAGTTGAGTGTTTGATCATTATGATTAAAATCTGAGATGATATAATGATTACAAAATAAGTAAAAGAATGAGATAGTAAAGGTTTCAATCAATCGTAATATTATGCGAAAATATTTTCTATCACGTAATGTGTGAGATGAATCATGATTGAATAGATTACCACATTGATAGGTGTAGAAATTTTTTTTTTTTCCTTGTTGTTATTATGAACAGTGGAAATTGATTAGTAAGCTATTACACACTTTTTCAAGGTTGGTTGCTTCTAGGCAAACCTCCAGGCTGTCTCTGCACCCCACTACCTACTTTGTCACTGAGCAGTCATTTATGGGCCTTAGCTTGTGATTCGGGTTGTTTCCTTCTCTCGATGATGAAGCTTGTCCCCCATCATCTCACTGTCCGACCTTAACCCCTGTTATTTTGAGGTCATACCTAGTATTCAAAGTTTGCCTCGATTTGGTACTACTCTGTAGCCCGCACCGAAATAGTGCTTTACCCCTAGATGTCTAGTCAACTACTATGCCTCAACGCATTTCGGGGAGAACCAACTAGTTGTACATTTTATTATTATTATTATTCTTTAAGGTTCTTTTCAATTTGAGTTTCTAGAATTTTAAATTACATTCCTTTCATTTTTCGGAGTTTCAAATTTTTGATAATTCCCCCTTTTGGTTCTATACCATTATTATTATATGAATTATTTTTTAAAATCAACATTCTTACTGCATCTTTTGTCTTATTGTTTTCATTTTAAAATCTATAATTTATTATTATTATTCAAAATTTCTTTTAAAAATTGAACTATTTTGATTTTTATTCTTAAAAAAAAAGTTTGTGGAATCTCTGAACTTTTATTATTATTATTATTTTCTTCTATTTTAAAAAATTTTAAAATTTAGCTTACGTCTTTAACCAAATTTTTATTTTTCGAAGAAAATTTCTTTGATTTCACAGTTTATGCTTATTTTATGATTTATTTTAATTTTAAAATAAAATAGTTATGCTTTTTATTTATTTTCAAAAAAAAATTCATTTCATTAAAATTATTTCAATCTTCCCTCAAAAATATAAATATAAGTTTCTTGCTCAACTTTGATTGGAATTAGTTTGAGGCACATGTTCCAAATTTATAAGTTCTGAACCAAAACAACATGATGAAAAAGTTGAACATTGTTTTAAGTTCTAGCTGTCCTGGGGGATAAGCACCTAGGGCTAATTTCGGTTGACCTATGAATAACTATACTTGCTTAAGCCTATATAAAAGAAAAGAAAGAATTGAATTTGGATTATTTGTCCTTTTGTTCTGTTTGAACGTAAATTGTAATGGGGAAATTTTTTTATTGTCAACTAAAAGTTATTTTGAAAATTTTTACTTCCGATATTTGATAAGCACCTAGGGCTAATTTCGGTTGACCTATGAATAACTATACTTGCTTAAGCCTATATAAAAGAAAAGAAAGAATTGAATTTGGATTATTTGTCCTTTTGTTCTGTTTGAACGTAAATTGTAATGGGGAAATTTTTTTATTGTCAACTAAAAGTTATTTTGAAAATTTTTACTTCCGATATTTGAAAGTTTTGAAAAACATAAGAAAAATGATTCTGTTTATTCATTGGGTAATTTTTCTAGCACATTCCCCTTCCTTTACTTCATTTTTGCAAATACAAGTGGTGATGATTAAAAGAATAAGTGTGGACCTTGATAATTGATCTCAAACGTTTATTTAGTTGAGTTGTTTCTTTAGGGTTGCATCCCTAATTCTATTATTAATTCCATTGAGGATAATAGATTTCTTATTTTGATCCTTTGAAATTTTGTAAATTATTTGTATTTCTTTGAGGATATATAGATTATAGTTGTTCAGCCTCCTTCATCCTGGGAAAAAATTGAATAGTATTTGGTAAGAGAGATTATGCTTGTTATGAAAACCTAGAGATTGTAGTCATGTTGCAACTCAATTCTGGAGCTTGACATTTAGTGGTATCAAAGCTTTTAGGTTATGATTTTTTGGAAATGATTGAATAGTTGATCAACATTTTAGTCTTGTGCTATTACATAAGTAATGGTTATCTGATTTTATAATTAGAAGATAAATAGATTATTAAATCTTTAACACTTATTATGCTAGAAAATAATTTTATGGATTGTCTCTTATTCGGATAGAGTTGATTTGAAGATAACACATATGCATATATGTATTTTTTGAGTTAGAATTTTTATATTAAATATTTGGCGAGTATCAACCCTTAATTATAATAGTTACTATAAGTAGATTTTTGTAGCAAATTAAAAAGGGACTTACTTTTAAGGTATATGTTGAATTTTATATTGGCATATAGAACAATTAATGAGTATGTTTATGAATTTTAAGTAAATTTGTTATTTCAAAATATCTATATGGAATTGCTTGTTTACTTATCTTTTTAAAGTATGAAAAAAATCATTTATTTTCATAAGGATGATTTATAGTCTTTTTAAAATATTTTTGTGAAATTATCTAAAAGAAACATGTTACAAGTTATGATCATAATTATATTTAAAACTAGGTTTACATTTTAAACCTGAATGGACAAAACTTTTTGAAATAGTTAGAATGACAATTATTTATTGGAAAATTGGCCGGTTTAGTCCTCTAACTATTTTCATTAACTAACTTAAGTTCATAATCTTTTTTTTGCCTATTAAGTCATACATCTTTTTACGAGCAGCCTGTTATGTTCTACATCTTTTTTTTTTCAACCTATTAAATCTTAAATCTTTTTTACGAGCAACCTGTTAAGTCCTTCCTTCCGGCCAAAAATTTGAATTTTTCAAACAAAATTAGTCACGTGCCGGGCACATGATGTTTCTTTAAGGGTAAAATCATCCTCACACTATTTCCCTCATTAAAAAAAAAAAGAAAAAAACACAGTTTCACCGGAGGAATTCCATCATAGCTCAGTGTTTTCCCGGAACTCCGTCATTTGTACCTTAGAGGGTAAGTGGGAGAAAACCCTCAAAGGTACAGATGATGGAGTTCCGAGAAGACACCAAGCCACGACGGAATTCCTCTGTTGAAACTGTTATTTTTTCTTTGGTTTATGAGGGAAATAGTGTGAGGATGATTTTGCCCAGAAAGAAACATCACATGCTCGGAACGTGACTAATTTTGGCCGAAAAATACAAATTTTTGGCCAAAAGGAAGGATTTAACAAGTTACTTGTGAAAAGATGTAGGACTTAACAGGTTAAAAAAAAGATATAAGACTTAAGAGGCTGCTCGTAAAAAAAAATGTAAGACTTAATAGGCTAAAAGAAAGATTGTGGACTTAAGTTAATTAACGAAAATAGTTAGAGAGCTAAACCGACCAATTTTCCTTATTTATATATTTAGGTGTTAGATTTTTGTTAAGAAAATTTATTTTTGGAGATTTTATTAGTTGTTTGGATTTTGATGTAAATACTCATGGTAGGAAAATGAATGAATTGTAGAATTGATCAACCTTAGGATTGAAGTCATGTTTATTAGCATATAGTGATCAGGATCAAGATAATGATTTTTTTTTTTTTTTTTTGGTTTCCTTATTTGAGTTGAGTGTTTGATCATTATGATTAAAATCTGAGTTATTATAATGATTTCAAAATAAGTAAAAGAATGAGATAGTAAAGGTTTCAATCAATAGTAATATTATGTCAAAATATTTTCTATGACGTATGTGTGAGATGAATCATGATTGAATAGATTACCACATTGATAGGTGTAGAATTTTTTTTTTTTTTTTCTTGTAGTTATTATGCACAGTGGAAATTGATTAGTAAGCTATTACACACTCTTTCAAGGTTGGTTGCTTCTAGGCAAACCTCCAGGCTATCTCTGCACCCCACTACCTACTTTGTCACTGAGCAGTCATTTACGGGCCTTAGCTTGTGATTCGGGTTGTTTCCTTCTCTCGACGATGAAGCTTGTCCCCCATCATCTCAGTGTCCGACCTTAACCCCTGTTATTTTGAGGTCATACCTAGTATTCAAAGTTTGCGTCGATTTGGTACTACTCTGTAGCCCGCACCGAAACAGTGCTTTACCCCTAGATGTCTAGTCAACTACTATGCCTCAACGCATTTCGAGGAGAACCAACTAGTTGTACATTTTATTATTATTATTATTCGTTAAGGTTCTTTTCAATTTGAGTTTCTAGAATTTTAAATTACAATCCTTTCATTTTTCGGAGTTCGAAATTTTGGATAATTCTCCCTTTTGGTTCTCTACCATTATTATTATATGAATTATTTTTTAAAATCAACATTCTTACTGTATCTTTTGTCTTATTGTTTTCATTTTAAAATCTATAATTTATTATTATTATTCAAAATTTCTTTTAAAAATTGAACTATTTTGATTTTTATTCTTAAAAAAAAAGTTTGTGGAATCTCTGAACTTTTATTATTATTATTATTTTCTTCTATTTTAAAAAATTTTAAAATTCAGCTTATGTCTTTAACCAAATTTTTATTTTTCGAAGAAAATTTCTTTGATTTCACAGTTTATGTTTATGATTTATTTTAATTTTAAAATAAAATAGTTATGCTTTTTATTTATTTTCAAAAAAAATTCATTTCATTAAAATTATTTCAATCTTCCCTCAAAAATATAACTATAAGTTTCTTGCTTAACTTTGATTGGAATTAGTTTGAGGCACATGTTCCAAATTTATGAGTCCTGAACCAAAACAACATGATGAAAAAGTTGAACATTGTTTTAAGTTCTAGCTGTCCTAGGGGATAAGCACCTAGGGCTGATTTCGGTTGACCTATGAATAACTATACTTGCTTAAGCCTGTATAAAAGAAAAGAAAGAATTGAATTTGGATTATTTGTCCTTTTGTTCTGTTTGAACGTAAATTTGTAATGGGAAAATTTTTTTATTGTCAACTAAAAGTTATTTCGAAAATTTTTACTTCTGATATTTGAAAGTTTTGAAAAACAAAAGAAAAATGATTCTGTTTATTCATTGGGTAATTTTTCTAGCACAATTCCCTTCCTTTACTTCCTTTTTGCAAATACAAGTGGTGATGATTAAAAGAATAAGTGTGGACCTTGATAATTGACCTCAAACGTTTATTTAGTTGAGTTGTTTCTTTAGGGTTGCATCCCTAATTCTATTATTAATTCCATTGAGGATAATAGATTTCTTATTTTGATCCTTTGAAATTTTATAAATTATTTGTATTTCTTTGAGGATATATAGATTATAGTTGTTCAGCCTCCTTCATCCTGGGAAAAAAAATTGAATAGTATTTGGTAAGAGACATTATGCTTGTTATGAAAACCTAGAGATTGTAGTCATGTTGCAACTCAATTCCGGAGCTTGACATTTAGTGGTATCAAAGCTTTAGGTTGTGATTTTTTTGGAAATGATTGAATTGTTGATCAACATTTTAGTCTTGTGCTATTACATAAGTAATGGTTATCTGATTTTTTAATTAGAAGATAAATAGATTATTAAATCTTTAACACTTATTATGGTTATTTAAGTTTTAGATAATAATTTTATTGATTGTCTCTTATCAGGATAAAATTTATTTGGAGATAATACATATGTATATATATTTTTTTGAGTTAGAATTTTTTTATTAAATATTTAGCGAGTATGAACCCTTAATTATAATAGTTACGATAAGTAGGTTATTCTAGCAAATTAAGGAAGGACTTACTGTTGATGATTAATATTTATTTTTAAGTTACTTTATTTTAAATGAAGAGCCCTGCTGGCTAATACTAAATTATAATAATTAGTAATTATCGTTTCGTTTTGAAAACATTCCATAGTTATGTATTTTAAGTCACAAACAAGCAAGAAGAGGGAATAGGAAAAATTCAATTGACGAGAATCAGTGGGACAAATAGATTTCTTTTTCATTCCTTTAAGAGCATGATTGAAAAATAGTCATAGAACTCAATAATTCAAATTATTTTATTTTAAGACGGAATTCATGAATCAAATAGGTTAGATATTGAATTACAATGATTGTAAAATATGAGTATATGGAATATTAAAAAAGAAAAATAAATTTATTGATTTAATTTTATTGGTGCTTTAGTGTGTTTTTGGATTGGAGTTCTTTTTAAGTTTTCCATTCAAACTTAAAAAAAAAAAAAAAGTGTGTACTTGTTTGGACACCACCTAACGTGGCATTGTTCAGTATTTGCCCATTTGGAAAAAAAATTATTAAAAAAATGATGACCAAACTGATACCCATCAACAACCAATATTCATGTCTTCTCTAGTACGCCCGCCCAATTACATACTTCTAACCCATTCGCATCTTTCACATCACCAAAACGAAGTAAAAGCAAAATCCAGCAGAAATACACCAAAATCCCATTATTTTAACACCAATTCGGTAGTTTGATATCTAACCATTGATTAATTGCGTCTAGCCAATCACCCATCATTAATACAACAATAGTGAAAACACTGTGAAAATGCAGAGGTGGTTGCCTTTAAATGATTTCATAGTTGTATCTACTTCTAGTGCTCTGAACGGTTTATTCCAAAAATTTGGTTGGGCGTATAAGAAGATTTGAGTATCTCGTGAAAGATTTTGTTCCTCGACACTAGTGTCCAAAGGTGTTTAGGTATGATTTGTGAAAGTTGGTTGTTTGGCATTTTTGTAGGTTGCATTTACTCATATTTTTTTGGTTCTATTTCTTAATTTTGTTTTGTCCCTCACATTTGGTTGATTGCCTTTGTTCTTTGCCATTCATGTAGATTTGTGCGAATTATTTTTGCCGATTGGACGCAGATGATTTGGAGTCGACCGCTAGTAGTAATTTTTTCCCAGTGAAGCGGAGACGACTAAATATTTCTCCAAAGGTGTGATTTCTTTCACATGAGCTCTTTTTTAATTATCAGTGTTTCCTCCATGTATTATTATGTTATTACTTGATAGACATATATGTTATTTGTATGAAATTGATAATAAAACTTGACATTCAGTTTACTAATATATGTGATATATGACTTGTAATTATTTGAATCCTATAATTCTTATACTCGGTTAAGGACCAAATGGAAATGTCCCCAAATTGTCTAAAAAATTTAGCAGGATGAGGGAGCTATACATGGCCATGAAATCAATTAGAGATGACCCCGTCAAGATTGGTATAGGTTGGAACGCAATCTAGAACAATATAGACTGTAGTGCGTATATTGTTATGCAACTTAAAATCTTGTGGTCGAATAATTTTACGTACTTTGTCATGCAGAAAAAAAATTGGAGATAAAACTCCTGGGTGATAACAAGGGACTGCCGCATTATGACCTTATGACTAATGTATTCTAGGATAGTAGAGCTTAGGGTACATTTGCATGGTCATCCAAGTAGTCACCACTCATTGATGCCAACAAAAATGATGTTGCTCAGAGGCAGAGGCAAGGCAGTCCAACACCATCTAATCCCGAGGCTGTTCCGATCTTAAATTTAATAGATGAGCCTCCACATGGTGTCAGTGTAGATATGGTTACTTCTCATTCAAAGAGAAAGATTGGGAGCACATCGGATTGCAATCGTTCTGCTGGCGACAAGAAGTTGAGAGCAGGTACTGCTCTGCAAATGAAAGCATGGAGTAATTTCAACAAAAGATTGAAAGCCAAACTGGATGACTATTTATTTAGTTCTGCACAAGGCAACACCACCAATCCTGATCCCTTCACCATGACAGGATGTATTCGGTAGTTCTTCTACCCATCATCCTTTGCATCATCAAGTCTTTACTTCAATCCTTGGGGAAGGAGTCCCCCGCAAATCCTTGCCCCATTGCCATCCCTATATACTATGGCTTTGACCTCGTATATATGGTAATCGAAGTTATCACATATAGTGCCTCGAAATCTAAAATATATATATAAAGAAAAAAACCCTTCGTTTTCCCTTTTTTTCTTAAATTAACTTTTCCATTTCCCTCTTGTCTACTACGATCCATCAATGCACCCATAATTTATTGATTCATTGCAAAACCCAAAACTCATTTGCCTATTACTAGGAGAGATAGGAGGACTTTGATATTTAAATTTTCGAGGATAATTGTGCAGACGGACTGTAAGCAGGCATGATTGTGAATGTCGAAGAATTATTTGAACACCACATATATATAAGTTTGAAAGAAATGGTTACGGAATTAGATTTGGTGTAAAGTTGATGTCAAATTAAGATGGAAAGTTTTCAACTTACCTTTTATCTTATTCGGATGCTTATGTGTATTTTATTTTATTTTTATTTTTATCATGTGAATATGTAAGTTGAGTTGGAAATATGCTTACAATATTGATTGTAAAAGTAATGTGTTGGACATCAATTTTTCTATCTAGTACAAAACAGATATCAAGAATGCGTTGAGAGAAATGTTTGGAAGCTTACCTTTAATTATGTATAGATTATAGGAAGATTGATAAAATTATTATAAGGAATAATTACCTATTATCTAGACCTGGTGACTTATTTAACTAGTGGAATAGAGGTCCAGCTGTATCTAAGATTGATTTCAGATTTAGATACCATAATTTACGAATTAAGGTTGAGAATTTCCCTAAATCTGCATCTAGGATGAGGTATAGTCACTATGAGTTCTTGGATATGCTCCTTGGACTTATTAAAGTACATGAAGATTTTCTGGACATGATCGTCTGTCTTATATGTACTTGGATAAATTTGTGGTTATGTTTATCAATGATATCTTAATCTACTTCAAGAATAAGGAAGAATATGAACAACTTTTAAAGATTTTGTATGGAATATGTAAATAGATTAATGTTACTTATGTATGTGTAAGTTTGGACTTCATACTGTGAATGTTCTTGGTATATGTTATGTCCAAGATAAGAATAGAGATGTATCTAAAGAGGGTTGAAGTGGTTGTCAATTTCTGTAAATTGATTAATGTTTAGTAGGTTTGTAGTCTTGGATTTAACTAGTTATTATGGAAGTTTAAAGAATGATTTTCAAAGTTGACCGCACCCTCATCAAGGATGATACAAAACAAATTAAATTCCTTAGGACATATTCTTCAAGTAGGTTTTTTAAAGAATTGAAATATAGATTGACTTCGACATTAGTTTCGACATTAGTTTTGACTTTACCTATGGATAGAACGAATTTGTGGTATATAATTAAGTGATGCACAAAAGAAGTTATACACGTACAGAATGGTAGGGTGATTATATATGCTTAATTTGAAGTAAGTGAAACTTTTTGAGAAGAACTACCAATCCTTACGATTTTGAAGCAATAGCCATGATTTTTCCTTTGAAAATTTTGAGGAAAAATTGGTATGATGAGAGGTGTGATATCCATATTGATCTTATGATTCTCAAGTACCTTTATATATATAGAGAATTGAGTATGAGATGAAAGGAGTTTGTTAGCGTAGTTAAAAGATAATGATATTTTGATTCTGTAACAAAAAAGGAAAAAAAAAAAAAAATGTTGCATATGCTTTGAGCAGATATTATTTTAACATTAATTAGGATTGGATTGATTTTGACATGATTTAGTGCGCAATGTTTTATTGATCTGGCAAACTTCCAAAAGAAGAATATTTCAGCCGAAATAATATTTATATGTCATTTTTTATACTGTGAGATTTGATTTTCTTGTTGCTTTCTTACTCATCTCAATTCTAATACCTAATTCCACAGATTCTCTTGCCATCTTTAACTTATGTTTTTATGTACCAAATTTAAATATGTATTGCAATAAAGCATCTCATATTTACACCAAATTTCCTTAAAACCTTTAGTTTTTTTTTTTCCCTTCTATATTCTTCTAATATATATACACTCTTATAATCTATATTTTATTATCATTCTTTCCAATTGATGGATTCTTAACTAGACTTTATAACTTTCATCATTGAAAATTGAAGCTATGACATAAAAGGGCTGATAAAGACAGTGAATTCATTGGAGTCTTATATTTCATAAAATTTCTTAATATATATATGTGTGTGTGTATATTAATACTCCTTCATTTCATAATACTTCCAATTTCAATTGCCGGATATTGAGATGAATCTCAAAAGGCCCTCGAATACATTAACGCAAAGAATGAGTAGATTAGATAAAGATTGTAACCCACATTACTAAATTAATACAATATAATATTTTATTTATATTGATTTTATGTGTTTGTATTATTTATATATATTTTTGTCAACGCAAAATCATTGTCTATAGTTTTTTGGCACGCCTAATGGAACAATATCTACTGCTCACCTCTTTTTCATCAAAGTGTCATCAATGGATTCGAAAAACGAAAGCCTATAAGGTTGTTTTTAAGAGTGCCATTTCTTATGCAAGTGCTGGCGTTTTGATGTTTGAAACGTATGTTGGGTCGACCACATGAAGCAAAGGAAGGATGCTTCCTAATTGGCAAATGAGATTGGTTGGTGGCCCAACCCTAAGATATACTATTCCTCTTTTTCATGTTGCATCAATACATAATCAACCCAAAAATGATGTATGTTAGGTGAGAGGATCTAAACGACGTTGTTGTTGTTAGAGCACAATTCTGATTCAAATAAATCAAAATTAGAAGATGATCTCATTATGGGTTCTATAGATGTTGTCTGAAAAACTATGATAGTTGATAATGACAATTCTGAGGATTCCTCCGCAAATGCCTCGGCCATGCCCGTTATGATAGTGGAAAGTCTTGCTATGCACTCAAGAAATCAATATAGTGCAATTGCTCAATTAATGAGTAATAATGGTGAGTCCAGTCCAACTGTGCATTCATGCAAGGAGAAGGGTCCAATGATCTCGGAATTATCTAGACTACTAATACGCAATCTAAATATGTTGAGGCATTTGAACCTATTGTTTAATTTTGGTTCTAGGGTTTAGAAATTGGTAAAAAGATTTAACCCTTGTGGGATAGACTCTACGAATCATTATCTTTAGAAATAATGTTTTGCTATAAGAATTAATTCGGGGAATTCGATACACATCAAAGCTACACAAAGGAAATGAAACTTTTTTTTAGTGAGGTGACTCTGCCTCAAAAACTTCACTTAAGAGATATAAAATTAACACTGTGTCGGGGCTACTAAAGATAATTAGACATGCGTAATAAAAAACATAGTTTACAGTTTAGAGTTTGGTAGAATCTCAAATTGTTTATTTGTACAAAGAGACATGGTAATTTATAATAATTAATTTAACAGCCAGTTTGAATACTATCTTTTGTATGTGATATAAACATTTTATTGATATTTATAATAATATCACTTATTTTTGTGTCGCAAAATGTCCATAACATATTTTAATATCACTAAAATATTGTGATTCTTGTTTTCTGGTTTTTTGTTTTAATATATATATATATATTTTTTGCCCCAATGGTTTATAATGTCTTGCACCACAGAAAACCGGGGCAGCATTAGCAATTTAGCACCAAAAAAAAAGAAGAAAAAAATCTTGTAAATGTCAAAAATAAATGGAAGAAACGAAAACAAAAATGAGGATAAAGAATCTGTTGAGATGCTTTAATTAGAAAAGGGTTTAGCTTGCTTTAAAGGTTTTTAATTTTATTATTAGTTCAATGTTAATTCTCATGTAAAAAAGAACTTAACGCGCACTAATGTACAAATATATATTTTTAGCTCGAAACGTCTTTATTATAACTTTAATTTATTCTTTATTAGAGAACAAACATTATCAGAAAATAAAAATAACATCATTACATATATGATGTATTGTTTTTTAGGTATTATTTTGCCAATTTGAATATGATTTTGAGAGGATGAGCATCTGTTAGAGCCAAACGTTTTTGCCCATCTTGATAAACAATGCCAACATCTTTGCAAACAACTTCACAATCCATGCAAACTGTGGGACAATACACGAGCTTGTAGCCATATCCATACTTTTCAATCTTGAACCAGCTGCTAAGAGAGTCAGGGTTTGTATCACCAATAACCCCTCCAACTCCCACAAAATATTTTCGCATCCATTCATCGTATGCATCAACTTTCCAGATTGTGGATTCGCCACATCTTTCTGGGTAGAAGAATTCAATGTTCAGATCAGCGGAAGATGGAATGGTTCCTCCTTTGGTTTCTTGTTGGGGATAAAATCTTAGCGGGAGTCCGTATCTACTGTCATATGTCTCTTCGACTACAGCTAGTGGACAAGTATAGTTACCTATGCCGGATAATTTAAACCCACCACCCCTTCCTCTCTCAGCTGGAAGAATGTAGTAATAGAAATCTTGCCTCAGGTTCTTTCCTGCGGCATCCAGCACGGGTTCTGCTGATGCAACAACTGAGAGAAATGAATTGCTGTAATTACAAAAGAGAAGGAAGGAAACGAAAAGAAATGTTGTCTTCATTATTGGGCAGGTTTCTTCTACACAAGAATGAAAAATATGTTTCGATTGGATGCAGAAAATGGTGAACCAGAACTTGCATTTAAATAGCTCAACAGTTTCATATCTTCACGTAGCATGATCTATGGGAGGAAAGGAAGCTGAAATTTCAGTTCATATTTTAACAGAAATTACAATTTGATTGATTTTGACTCGATTTAATTCAATGTTTAGAGTAAAACCTAACACACATTGAGTTATAGTGCTTCGTGACCTGCCAGAGTATTTTTTTAGTTTTGCAGGCCAGTTGTTATCCCTTCAAATACATGGACTTCACAGTCAAAAAGTTCTTTAAATGTTTTTGTTTTTGTGTTTGTTTTTTGTTTTTTGTTTTTTGTTTTTTTTTTTGTCTGTTTTTGAATTAGAAATTGATTTTCTTTCTTCGAATACCAAATTCAACAGATTTTCTTCGAA
>JAXGGT010019127.1:0-16674 GCA_035583425.1 Marsdenia floribunda
AGTGTCATTCTCAATCAATTTAGTCCAAATACTTTGAAAATCAAATCATATTAAGCACAATTTGGTCCTAAAAATATTATATGTTTTATCGTTATCACTGCCTTGCGGGCCGACATTTGCAACAAACATAGTTTGCAACGACAAATCAATGCCATACACAGTGGCCATGTCCTCATGCTTAGATTGGAGCACATTAGACATAGAAGTCAACATATAGCATTTAGCCATCTCGTCTGCTTTCTTCCATGCCTTCTTGGCCGCTCATTTCTAATCAATGGAATCTTCCCCAACCTCAGGACAGGGATCCATAAGAACATACTTGTACTCTTTGGCAACGAGTACTAAGTTCAGGTTCCTCTTCCAGTCTACATAATTTGGGCCTGTCAACTTATTCTCCTTGAGAATGATTGACAATGGGTTGAAACCAGACATTTAAGAATTATTGCGAAAAACATTTATTTAGTTTGCAAGAAATAAACATATAAATTGCACATTCTTTATATTATTTATTTGATAATAGATAACTCTTAAAACTATTATCAATAATATAAATAGTTTGGCCCTTATAAAAGCTAACAGAGCTTCATGGGAAGATTAATAGCATCCTAACTTAAGTGTATAACCATCACGAATCAATCTTCCTTAATGGGTAATGATCTAGAAAAAGTTCCACCGATAGGATGGCCGATAATTCACACTATCCACAGATAATCTAATGCTAAAACCTTCAACGTAGGTTGGTCGATCCCAACAAATACCCTAGGCCTTAATTCTTACTCTTTCATTAGTTCTAGATACTTGCGGAAATCTATCCTATAGGGGGCCATGCTCAGAATGACACGAGGAAATCCACTATCTCTATGAGAGTTATGATGGAAGCCATGGGGCCATTGGAACCCCTCTCCCACTTAATCTTTTATTAAAAATAGAGTTTTAGGCCTAAAAACGTTTTCTATAATCTTATGGTTTCATTAACTTTAGTAAAATCTAAAATTCAATATTATTCTCTATGTCAAGAATTAAACCCTTTGGGAGAATACACCATGAATTTATTTTACTATCTAAGTTAATAACCAAAGAAAAAACATTTTTAAATAACCTTATTGTTCAATATTATTCTCTATGTCAAGGATTAAACCCTTTGAGAGAATAAACCTTGAACTCTTTTATTTTCAAAGTTTCTTAGATAAAAACGTTTTCTCAAAAAAAAAAAAAAAAAAAAAAACCGTCCTACCTAGTGAGACTTTGGTCTCACAAGAACTTGTGAATCTGATAAAAATAACAAAATAATCATGGCATCAAAAGTAAATCTTTTTCATGTTCAAACTATTTATTAATTGCTAAGTGACCAAATAATGGAATAAACATCATGAATAATAAAATTTAATGATCTTGGTTAATCCTAAGGGTGGTTCCTTCTTACTAACCATTTTCATACAAATTATTTATACTGAAATAAACAAAGCCATTGCAAGAAAATGAACCTCGTATGCATGGTATCAAAACAATCGAGAAAAAAAAATACCAAAAGATACAAACTTTGATCTAAAGAATTAACTTTTACAATCGCTTAGACCTCCACACACGAGATGTACATCGTTTTTTAACTATGAAACCAAGAAAATGATAAATTACTAATTACGAGATCCTATACCTCCACTCATGAGGTGTACATGTGATCTAGAAACCATCATACGAGGGATCCACGAAATCCAAAGATTCGTATTTTTAAGTTAGTAAGGAACCACATTTTCCAGTTTTAACCCTAATATATGCTCCTATATGACACTTTGGCTCTGATACCAATTGAAGTATCGAAAAAACATTAAAGTAATAATGCAGTGGAAAAAATTTAGTTTTTACGAGATACATCTAGAAGAAAGTACTTACTTTTTCTTGGCGGTTGCAGATTAACCAACAAAGGGATGGGTTGTACTAGAACTTATGCTTGAACTTGCAATAGAAGGGATGAAGATGACACCGGCTCTTCCATGGGGATTCCGGCCAATCTTCTACTCCTTAGCATGAAACATCTTCAAGTTTCTTAAATAGAATTACAGAAAACATAGCCTGTATTGCAGAACCAGTATCTTTCAAATCTATCGATTAGATTGAAGAAAAAAGTCTCTTCTATCTTCTTACAAAATTTAGCTTGATCGGAGATGCATTGATTCTTCAATTATCTAAATGATTATGACTGCCAGACTGAAGATGTGATTTCTGTTGCAGAATTAATATCTAAAATTCCAACTGTTGAAATTTGATCTCCACCGTTCATATTGAAGAAATACGTCTCCTCTACCTACTTTAAAATTTTTAGCTTGAATCGAAGAAGAATTGAATGCATGATCATTTTAAAAGGTATTATTGCTAGACTAGTAATAAAGCTTCAAGTTTCTTCCTTTTAGCCTTCTAGAGTATAACTCCTCCTTGTTGTAAGCCTTAGACTGGTGAGAGCATTTAGTGGATTAAAACTATGCTAGAGAGGAAGAGAGAGAGGACCTAAAGAGGAGGCAGAGAGGCGGTACAATTAATTGGAGTTTTTCTAGGGTTCAATTCCTTTTAAGATAATTACTTTTAGGTATAGTCTTACCGTAGGAATAAGAAACCAAAAAATTAGCCATCTTATCTAAAAGGAAAACCAAAACCTAGTTGGATACTACCTCAACAATTTTGGCTAGCCAAGGACTTGACAAAGATCTAATGACCGAAATTTCCTAGTCCTAAAAGGGCTAGGTTTTGTGCTCAAAAAATCTATCCAAGGCTGGACCAAATCTCTTAATTAATTAATTTTCTTTTGTGAGCCTTATAAAATACCAAAGACTAGTTAATTAATTTCAATTGAACTCTTAATATATATTAACATATATCAGCCCAATTAATTAATTTATTCCAACCCAAATAATTAATTAAATGGTCTCTTAGAATAAATGTAATTTCTCTTCCAATCAGTTATCCAATAAGCCTAGATTGTGGTTAAACAACACCAAGGTAATTTGAGCTACTTCGGGGACCAAAAGACATATTATTCATGGCTACTAAAATGACCAAAATATCCTTTCTATCAAATAGTTGTATTTTATCATTTTAAATATTCTCATTCATCACCATTTAGAAATATTGACCCCAAGAATAATGATGCTAAAGCATAGTCTCCAACCAACAAGTGAAATAACGGAAATACCCCTCTATGTAACACCTATCAATGAGACAGGATAAATTTACTAACACCCATGCTTATGGTGCTAATCACACCAATTTCACATTTTTGCCCTTGAGGCATTTTCATATCTTAAATCATATGATCTTGCATCTAATCAAAAAGCAGCCTAAAATCTCCCTTAAAAGATATTTTTAGGTACTTCACCTAATTTACTTGGAGGGCAAGGAATCTTAACCTCCTAAAATAAAATATCTTCCTTATAATTTTCATCTATAAAAGGAATCTTTCATGACCAAACAAACAGGATTCATTCATAAAAAACTCTTAATCTCTCTATTTTCGGATTCCATTCTGAGGATCCATTCGAACTCTTTTCTTACTCTAAACAGTTTCTGATCAACATATTGAGAGAAATTATATTTTGGAAAACACTTTTCAAGGCTGCTCTGTGATATTCCCATCGGGATTATTAGTTTTTCCATTGAAAAACTGATTTTCTCTCAGGGATATATTTTAATCTCTTCCAAACTTGAGGAGATTTTATCTGATTGCCATTTTAGCAACATCAGATTGGCGCCCACCGTATAAGAGACCATGAGAGCACGAAGGTTTACTCGTACCTCTACTCCAGTTCCACCACCCTCAGCTGACACTCCGGTGCCAGATCCTCCTATTATCGACTAGGGTGATCAACATCCGCCTATAGCACAATACCTGAAGATGCTCCACCCGTCATCTCACCTTCAATACCGCCTACTGATAATCCTCCAATTGATCAACCAGAAAATGACTCTGAGGAAGATATTGATGAAGCTTTCCATCATTCTCTAAAATATGGAAAACAACTTGATTTCTTGCTAACACATATGGAAGAATTTAACGAGTTTTTAACATTTAAACGAGCTAAGAAAAAAATACAAGTCTTCCATCAATGTCGAGCCAATCATTCCACCAACAGCACCAAGAACTGAACCTCCGTCAACTGAAGGCATTCAATCAGAACAACCGAAGCCTGACGATAATTTCATTCCACCAAAGCCAGCAACTATGCATGATGATAATCCATCTATTGCGCCCCAACATGCTGACCAGGCAAATGTTGTACCCGTTCAACCTCCATTTCCAAAATAAGATCAAAACATCAACACAATCCAAATGGGTTCAGTTCCACCTCCAGTAATGCCAGAAACAGGACCTACATTTTTCCAACAAGTAAATCACATCGGCTCTACCCCTACTCCAATCTTTCGTCCAGTAGAACCCACTACTGTCCAAAACAATCACATCATGGGCTCCATTCCATTCATAAATGGACAAGATAAGTCTATTTTTCCTTCTTTTCATTCTGCTGCAGTGGAAAATAAAGTTCATGATATGTTTAATCAGCTGCAACATTTGATGCCTAGTTTCCAACCGAATGCACTACCTTGGAATATGCTTACTACTACACCATTTAAGGCTGAATTTTGTAATCACACATTTCCACCCAACTTTAAACCCCTAGTCATTAATCGATATGATGGTCTTTCAGATCTTGCCATTCATCTTACATATTACACTACTGCTATGTTTATGTACTCTACTGATGAGGCATTGTTATGTAAATGTTTTCCTACCACATTAGGTGGTCAGGCCTTAGAATGGTTTGTTTCCTTACCTACTAATAGTATTGAAAGCTTCCATCAGCTCGAAACATTATTCTTGCAGCAATTTGCTGCTAGCGCCCTTCCAAAGAAGCCTCGAAAGCATTTACATAACATTCAACAACAACATGATGAACCATTGGCAGCTTTTTACAAAAGATTTAATGAAGAATCTTGTCAAAGTCCAGAATTGTACTGAAGCCACTTACATTGAAGCATTTTGTAATGCCCTTCGCCCAAGCAGATACTCTGAAAAATTAAGCATTCTCCAGCCATAGACAAGTACACAACTGTATAAAAAGGTCTTGAAGTGGATCAAGGGTGAAGAACTTGAACGATCCAAAAAGGAATCCAAACGCATTGAACGAGAGGAATTCTACCAAATTGATAACTGCTTTGGATCAAAGAGGCAACGAACGAGACATGATGATAACACCTTTGGAAAAGATCACAACAACAATAGATATACTTCAAATAGAGATTCCTATCGGGCTCATGAAAACTCTTCCCGATCTAACAATAACTCTGACTGTTATCACAACAACAATGATCGAAATAACACCTGGCGCAACTCTAGTGACAACTCCTTCACCCTACTCAATGCATCACGCACTTACATTCTTCACAAAGTGGAATCCCTGGGCATCCTACCAGTTCCAAAGAAGTTACATGCACCATCCGTAAAAAGGAGCAAGAACCTCTATTGTGCTTACCATAGGGATATCGGTCATACAACGGAGAATTGTTTTCATCTCAAGCGAGAAATTGAAAATGCCATAAAGAGAGGTCAACTCTTGGAGTTCGTGGCTAAACAAATCTCCAAACATGATTCAAAGCTTCCCCGACTCGACGACACCACTTCGAAGGATGAGCCTAAAGTCATCAACGTCATTTCTCATTCCACAGATTCAAAGCCACCTACCAAAAAGCAGAGGTTAAATTCTTCAATTTGTAATATTAATACTAACAATGATTTACCTCTTGTTATATCTTTACATATTGACGAATTTTTCATCAAGCGTATTTTGGTAGACATAGGTAGCTCTGCTAATATCTTATATTTAGAAGCTTTCAAGAAAATGGAAATCTCAATGGAGAGAGTCTATCCATCTCCAATATCTTTGATGGGATTTTTTGGATCAGTAATTTATGCTATTGGTACAATCATGCTACCAATCAGATGGAAAAAGGGCGAGAAAGTACAATCAGAATTTGTTTTGATCGACTCTACATCACCATACAACATTATCCTTGGAAGATCGGCCTTGAACGCTATGAAAGCAATAATTGATACCTACAATAATGAGTTGATACTACCATCTTTTTTCGGCACATAATACAAAATCAAAGGAGATGAACAAATTGCCAGACTGTGTTATATGACAACAATGGAAAGCCTAGAAGTGAAATCTAACACAGAAAAGATAGCTGACATGACATCTGAAGAAAATACAACAACAACAATAAGTCCTTGCTCAGAAATTGAAGAATTCCAGATAGATGTTCTCCATCCCGAACGTACAATTGCGATTGGGAAATCCCTTCCTTGGGATTTAAAAAAGAGTTTGCTAGATTGCTTGGTTGATAACAAAGATATCTTCGCTTGGTCACCATCAGAACTTGGCACAATGCCAAGAATCTATGCAGAACACCATTTTGGCATCCCTGATGGTGTCAAACCTGTCTGCCAGAAGCGACGAAACTTTACCATCGACAGACAGGAAGTGATCAAGAAGGAAGTCGCCGATTTGCTCAATGCTAACATTGTGAGACGCGTAAGATTCCCTGAATGGCTTGCAAACCCAGTGGTAGTTCCCAAACCTAATGGTTCTTGGAGAGTCTACATTGATTTTACAAACCTTAACAAAGTTATCTCAAAACGACCGTATCCAATGCCACGGATTGACCAGTTAGTTGACGCAACTTTTGGACACATGTACTTGTGCTTCCTTGATTCTTACAAGGGATATCACCAAATATGCATGGCAAAGGATTGAAGATGAGGAAAAGACATCCTTCATCACACCCGATGGCCTGTATTGCTACACAAGGATGCCCTTCGGCCTCAAAAATGCAGGAGCTAAATTCCAAGAACTAGTCAATACCATGCTGCGGGACAACATTGAAAAGAATGTAGAATCCTACATAGATAACATATTTATTAAATCCCGATCGAAAGAGTCTCTCATCTCAGATATTAACACCATCATTGCTAAAATGAGACAACATGGTCTTAAACTTAATCCCAAAAAGTATTCATTTGGAGTAGAAGCTGGGAAGTTTCTAGGTTACATGGTTTCACATCGAGGGATAGAAGCTAATCCAAAGAAAATCAAGGCCATAATGGAGATGAAAGCTCCCACCACACAGAAGCAACTTCAACAATTGATAGGGAAAATTGTATCTCTGAACCGATTTTTCTCGGCCTCCGGTGAGAAAACCTTTCCTCTTTACCAAGCTGTCAAATCAAGAGGCTCCTTCGAATGGACAACGGAATCTGACAATGCACTTCAAGAGGTAAAGAAATATCTATCTTCACCACCTATTTTAGTTTCTCCAATTTTGGGTGAAATTTTATATCTTTACTTAGCTATCGGTATTAATACATTCAGCACCGTTCTTTGTGCCGAACGGGATAACATCCCAAAGCCAATATATTATGTTAGCCACATCTTGCAGGGTCCAGAAACAAGATGTTCTATTCTGGAAAAACATGTTTTAGCAATCATACTCACATCCCGAAGGCTAAAACCTTATATCCAAGCCCATATAATTCACATCTACACCAACGCCCCAATAAGAAGGATTCTACACAAGACTGATGCTTCAGGGCGATTGCTAAAATGGACAATTGAGCTGTTTGAATATCACTTAGAATTCCTTCCAAGAAAGACCATCAAAGCTCAAATTCTAGCGGACTTCATCCAAGAATGCACAATTCCTAATTCTACAGAGAAAATACTTACGAAAGCTACCATTCCAAATCCACAGGATTGCTGGAAACTCTATTATGATGCCTCAGCTACTAAGGAACACAAAGGAGCAGGTTTCATCCTACTGAGTCTCGAAGGTATAAAATTCATATACGCCTTCAAATATGAAGTTACTATAAGTAACAATGAATCGGAATATGAAGCTTTCTTAGCAAGCCTAAGAGCAGCAATAACACTCCGAGTGAAGAATTTGATCGCTCGAACGGATTCTCAACTTTTAGTGGGTCACATCAACGGTTCCTTCGACACCAAAGGAGATAATATGCAAAAATATCTTAGTTTGTGCAAAAATCTCCTCAGTAAGTTCGACTATACTCATGTTGAGTATATTTCCCGAAGGAATAATCACGAAGCTGATCTCCTGTCAAAACTCAAAATTGATGATTTCATGACTCACCCTTTAGTAATAATCTGGACTCATCCGTTAAAGGCACGTTCAATCGACACTGAGGCCATCTTTATGAGTTTCGATGATCCACCAATAACATGGATGGACCCAATCCACATCTACATTGAACATGGAGATTTACCTAATGATCCAGAAGAAGGCATGAGAATCAAAAGAGTATCATCAAGGTACACTGTCATTGACAATCAACTTCGACGAACTTTTTCTTGGCCTTTACTCAAATGTCTGAATATAGACGAAGGAGAGAACGTAGTAAGAGAAGTTCATGAAGGAATTTGTGGATCGCATATCGGCTGAAGAAGCCTTGCCCGAAAGATCATGAGAACTGGTTATTTTTGGCCAACAATGGAAGATGATGCAGTTAAATTGGTAAGAACTTGCCAAAAATGTTAAATTCAGCCAACATTCACCATAATCCTTCAAGTGTTTTCAGTTCGTTATGTAACCCAATACCATGTTGTCAATAGGGAATGGTCCTAAAAGGACCATTCCCAAAGGCTCCCGGTAACAGAGAATTCCTGATCGTGGCCATCAATTATTTCACAAAATGGGTAGAAGCAAAGCCACTTGCTACAATTACCTCAAAGGTAATCAAAGATTTCTTTTTCAATGATGTCATAACTAGGTTCCGAATACCTAGAATACTTATTACAGATAATAGCACACAGTTTGCCTCTACTGAATTCCAAGAATTTTGTCAAGAAATGCATATTGATCATAGATTCTCATCGGTTGCTCACCCGCAAACCAACGGTTTAGCAGAAGTGACAAACCGAACCATACTACAAGGCTTGAAAAAGAGACTTAAAACCTACAAAGGTAAATAGGTTGATGAATTACCTAAAGTTCTTTGGAGTTATAGAACAACACCTCATTCCCGAACACATGAATCCCCATTCAATCTATGTTTTGGAACAGAGGCCCTACTCCCTGTTGAGATACACATTCCATCGATCAGGCTACAACATTTCGACCCTTAGCTAAATGATCAAAAGTTGATTGAGAATCTACTCTTGCTGGATAACACAAGAACAAAAACCGCAACTATTTAAGAAGAATACAAGAGGAGATTGGCACGATCATATAACAAGAAGGTCAAACCAAGCAACATAAATATTGGCAATCTGGTGTTGAGAAAGAATGAAGCAAGTAGAAGAAATCCTGGTAGAAAACTTGATTCAACCTGGGAAGGTCCCTACATAGTCATAAAAGATAATGGCAATGGCAGTTACAAGTTAGAGGACATGGATGGCAGATCAATTGCAAGAACATGGAACACCATCAACTTAAAAAGATTTTATCCTTAATGTACTCATTCTACAAAAAAAAAAAAAAAAAGGGAGAGAAAAGAATATCCTAAGACAATATCCTTTAAGTAGTCTCGATGGGTACCTACCCAAAAGGATCATCTAAAAGGAATTCTCAAAGGATTCGACTATATATCATTTGTACTCGACATTGAGAAATAAAAATTCCTTTGATCATAAACATGTGTACACATATTCAACTTTAACGCTTTGCATTTTCATCGATAAAAGTCAAAGTTAAATACAAAACCCGATCGGTACAAAAGCTAAAACGCTTTCAATTTCAACATATTAAGACAACAAGTCTAAACAAAATCAAGACAAAAGTCTAGCATGGCCAAAAAGCCCGATTCGAATTGAAGCCAAAAGGCTTATCAAAAGAAAAAAGCCTAAATTACATTTAAAAGCTAGAAAAGCTTTCTAGGCAAAAAGCCTGATCAAAGTTAAAAGCTAAAAGCTTAATATGGCAGATTGCCAAATATAAATTTTTGAGCTAAAAAATAATCAAGGCAATAAGCCTAAAAATTATACGGCTTGGAATAGCCTGAGATAAAAATTTATCTACAAAGCCTAAAAAGAAATAAAGGCTAAAATCATTTGAAGAAATGCCAATATTCATTAAAGATTAATGATGCCAACGACATTTACAAAATGTTTCTTACAAACAGCTATTACAAAAAGCCCGAAGGCTACTACAAAAATATCCTGATAACTACAAAGGAAAATAAAATTCCGAAGAAATAAAATAGCTGCAAGTTCTAGTCACTCCTTGGCCTCAGGGGAAGAACCACCTTGCCCAATCTTCGACAGCGGTGACGCAGTGATAGGATCCCCAGACACTTCGTCGGTTCCTCCAACATCCGAACCATGCTAAGAATCACCAGACTTCTCAGAACCTGATGGACTCGGGTATGGCCGGGCAAAAATCATCGAAGTCAAAATTGTTGTGCCAAGGAAGAACATCATTTACCTGAACGTCGTTCATAATATCTTGAAGCGCCAAAGGAAAAAGATACTCCGAATGTATCTTCTGTACTTCTTCCTAGGCATCGATGAAAGAAGATTTCACCGATCCTTTCATCAGCCGCATCCTAAGGCCCTGACCTTCAGCAGTGCGAAGATAATGACAACAACCAGCTCTTTTCGCCTCCAATGACATTCCTTCTTCCTCCAAACTTGACCCAAAAAGCTTGTTTCGATCTTCCATAGCTCATTTAAGGTCGTCAACTTTCTTCTCCTCGTCATTTATCCGACGCTCAAAGTCTATCATGGTCTAGGCATAACCCTTCAGGACCTCAGTGACTTCCTCAAGCTTCAAAATCCAAGCCTTCTCAATATCAGTCATGGCTTGCTTAGCTTCCTCAACTTCAGTCTTCAACTCCTGAACCTCAGACTTAAGATTCCCAACAGCAGCTTCAGTAACAATCCTATCCATCTGTTCTTTCCCAAGAAGTTGCCTCGAATAACTCAATTGCTCTTGGGACTTCCTAAGTGCTTCCCGATCAAGTATAGAACGCCTGAAAGTGTCCATACTTTGCAACATATTCTGCAAATATCAAAGTCATAGAAACGGTCAGTCAAACAAGTTGAAAGAAAAACAATAAAGCAACAAGAAAGGAAAAAAGAAAATTTATACCTGAACATGAGCATACAAAAATCTGTTGTCAGCATCAGATGCATCAAAGGCCGAAAGGCGCTCCTTCTCTGTCGGCGGAATGACATTAAAAAGAAAATCCGCAGTAACCGTGGGATTATCGAGTAGATCCGTCGACTTAACCGTCCAGTTTGGAATAAACACATTGGATGGAACCTCCCTTGAACTCCCTGCTTCTACATGAATACCAGTAACTGGTGGATCAACTCTCGCCCGGATGTTTCCCTCTGATTCAGAATTTAAAGTTTCCATCGTGGAGGGCTCCGGGATAATAACTGTTGGCAACTCAGTTTGAACCATCTCAGCCTCTTTAGCAGCTTCCTCGATTGCTTCCTGGACAGGATGAACAAGTCCTTCAGCCTCCAACGGGACAGATTTGCTCCTCTTTGAACGGAGACCAGTAGCCCGAACGGCTTTGCGTTTCCCCAAAGCCTCCAAAGGCCCTTGAATTGGAGTTGTTGTTATCTTCCTTGCGCTCAAGGAAGGAGAACTCCTTTTACTTCTCCAGAAATGAGCATATGCACAATGCTACTCTCTACAAAATGAAACAAAAGAATGATTAGGATAAAATATCGAAGTAAAGTGAAAGCTAAAGCTACAAGAAGAAAGCAACATACTTAGCCTTTTTATGTCAAAGGCGCCAAGCCCATGCAAGTTCCCATCCCGAAAGATGGTTGAATTCCAGCTTTCCCTTATATTCCATATGAAACTTATTTGCTCTAATTTATCGACAGAAGACTTATCAATATTATTTGGAATGTCATTTTTTAATAACTTACTATAATTCCAAGGGATTCTTATAGGATCTAAGGTCTCATGCGAAATAAAAAAGAATTCATCCTTCCAACTATGAATACTGGAAGGAGTATGCAATAACTCAAAAGTACCTGAACGCCTCTGAGCATAGAACCAACCTCGACCAGTCTTTAAACTATACTTTTGCATCATGACAAAGAAATGCCTAAATAAATCTAAGGAAGAAGGAACTCCACAAGCTTTACATAAAAGCTCAAAACCTAAAATAGTTCTAATACAGTTCGGTGTCAATTGAGCTATCTGGATTTGCCAATAAGTACAAACCTCCTGAACTAAAGGAAGCAAAGGGAAACGAAGACCAGCTTTAAATTGTGCTACATAGACTCCTATGAAATTTTCTGGCGGATTGCAAATGGGAAGGGATATCGACATTTGAAACTGAAAATTGGTTGGAAGACCATACATGAAAGTAATATCAAGAATTGGTAACGGCATAGAGTGAGTATTTGAAAATAATGGGCCAGATGGCTCCCCTCCCCTTGGAGGTTTACCCAATGGTGCTCGAAGAGAGCCAGAAACTACATGCAATGAACCCTCTTGCATTACAGACTCATCTACATAAGGAAAATCAAAAACCTTACTACTACACCCATACCTAATCAGGGATGGATTCCCTTCATCATCATTTATAACCCCGATTCTAACCATAGAAACCCCATCTACTATCGTAATATTCGATTTATCCCTAGAAGGTGTTTTTGGAGTAACCGACTGATTAGCTTGAGTCCGAGACCGAGTAACCCTAACAGGTGTTTCAACTACTGTAGTCTCCTCACTATCTGACAAATCTATTGTGCCATGACTCCTTTTCGAGACATTCTGACTATCTGATGCACCAGACAGCGACATTTTTTCAAAATCTGAAAAAATAAAAAAAGAGAGAATGAGTCAATACCTTTAGCAGGAGGAGTTTTGTGTTTTTCTCCATTTTTGATCAAAGAAGAAAAATAAAATTACATTAAAGGGTCAAGACAAAGCCCGATGGCCAGTGAAATAAGAAGACTTTGCGAAAAGAAAAAGAGAAAGGAAAAAAGTAAAGTATAAACCGATTGCACTTCAAAACGGAAGAACGATGATTGCAAGAAGAAAAGAGAATGAATAGTAAATAGAAAAAGAACCAATCGTTTCAAATTTATAGAAAATTTACAACGGGTAAAAATAAAAATTTACCATTGCATTTACACCCGAACGGTTGTTACCGTTCAGTAAAGTAGCTGTTGTAAATACACCCCTTTGGGTAACTGATGTAAAAATAAATGCACGGTTGAAAATTATTACAGTCATTTATGACTCTTTATTCACGATTCATGAAGTCAATTTTCTCTTCTATTTTTAGAAACAATTTTTCGTTTTAAAAAAAAAAAAAATGCTTATGGTGCTAATCACACCAATTTCACATTTTTACCCTTGAGGCATTTTCATATCTTAAATCGTATGATCTTGCATCTAATCAAAAGGAAGCCTAAAATCTCCCTTAAAAGATATTTTTAGGTGCTTCACCTAATTTACTTGGAGGGCAAGGAATCTTAACCTCCTAAAATAAAATATCTTCCTTATAATTTTCATCTATAAAAGGAAGCTTTCATGACCAAACAAACAGGATTCATTCATAAAAAACTCTTTCTCTCTCTATTTTTGGATTCCATTTTGAGGATCCATTCGAACTCTTTTCTTACTCTAAACAGTTTTTGATCAACATATTGAGAGAAATTATATTTTGGAAAACACTTTTCAAGGCTGCTCTTTGATATTCCCATCGGGATTATTAGTTTTTCCATTGAAAAACTGATTTTCTCTCAGGGATATATTTTAATCTCTTCCAAACTTGAGGAGATTTCATCTGATTGCCATTTTAGCAACATCAATCCATAAGAATGAAGGCTTGTTTTACAAGCTTTTAAGTGAGGAGAAATATCTTTGAATAAAATTAATATCTTCCATTGAGGAAGGCTTAAAAGATCTCTTTGAAAATTGTCCATCTTTAGGGAAGGGTAAATTTGGAAATATAGTGCAATCAGCACTAATGCGCACCATACAGGCCTAGTCACATGTTTAGATGGAGGCCTAGCAAGCTCAAATGCAGGTCCAAATATAGGTATAGCTCAAAGCTGAGAGAGCAGCTACGGTCGATTTGCTGGTTAGTTGTATAGACACTATGTGCTTCAATGTTATTCCCCACACATCTACATCGGCAAGTGTCAGTTCTCCAGTGGTTGGGTAGAATTTCCAACCAAACCTTTCTCTGGATCCTCTTCTTTATTTGTAAGATTGAATTATTACTTTTAAAAATAATTTTATTTAATAAATTAATTTTTATTAAAACGTTCTCGAAATTTTAATTGTATCTACTTTTTGGAAATCAAAACCTTATTTATAAAAACAATAATAATAATAATAAAAAAAAAAAAATCAGGGGCAAAAACGATAGCTAGAGCTACCCTTTTTTACCCTAAACCATAACCAAATCCAAAACCATAAACCTTAATTTAGAAATTTAGGCTGTGTTTGGACTAGCACTTATTTTGAATTGAGTATTTATTTTGAGTTGAGTGAGTTTATTACTGAAAATGAGAAGTCACTTTTTTGTATTTTCAAAAATTGTCTAGTAAATGGGGTGTAAAAATAAGTGTGGGACCCATTCTTGAAAGAGGGGTTAGAAAGTGTGGGCCCTTTGATAGCAAGTTGAGAGACAAAAAAAAGTTAGTTTTTGTCCAAACAAAAGACCCAACTTAAACTCAAAATAAGTGATAGTCCAAACACAACCTTAAAAAAAAAAAAAAAAAAAAAAAAAAAAAAGCAAAAAAAAAAACCTTATAAATTTTTTTTAAACCGCGAAACCCTAAATTCGAATTAAAATAAAATAAAATTAAAATATAAAAAAATGGTAGTTGTGGAGCCATTATTTTTGACCCCCTAAAAAACGATGATTCGGCTAGTCGTCATTTTTGGTCCTAATGTCTCCATTTTTACAACGTTTTTTATCACCATCGTTTTCAAGTGTCTTTTTTAGCAAAAATGATAATTTTTTAGCCATAGTTTATCAAAAACAATTGTTGAAAATCCATCACATAGCCGTCATTATAGGTTAAAAGACCGTTGGGAGGCCAAAAACTGTAACTCCTTGACGGCCATTTTTTCCTCTTGTTTCCTGTAGTGTTTGTAAATGGATTTATTGGATATAGTTTGATCATTTTGGTTTTCTATGGATATTAAGATTAATTTCATTATTTTATTTTTAGTAAAATAGAAAGATTTTATATCATGCTTTTATTAAATGGATGTATGAGCCTTTGCATCTTTTGAAAAAAAAAATAATTAGTGGATATTTTTATGTGATGTCTTGGATTTTAGCCTTTAGTTCTTGAGCAAGATCTGAATTTGTGGCATGACAGTGGTGTGCAGATGAAAATGTAAAGAACTATGGAGAGTTTTTGTGTATTTGTGGACATATAATATGGGGAGAAAACCACAAAAATTAGAGAGAGTGTTTGTGAGAGTTTTCAGAGAGATAGAAAACTACAAAGACTAGAGAGGGTTTTTGGGAGAGTTTTTGATATGTCACAGAGAGTTTTCTTTGGAGTGCAGCTAAATCATTGTAATTATTTTGATTGATAGTGGAAGTTTTCGGAGTTGGTCCTGTAGTTTTTTCCTGATGGGTTTTCCACATGAAATTTTGATTTCTCTTTCTCTCAATATTTATAACACTAGTATTTGATCGGTAACAATTTTCACATAACACACCATTAATTATCAAACTCCTAACATCTCACTTATTCAAGCACAAACATGTGAATACATTGAATTTTGATTCAATCTTTCCTACTTCCCAAAACTCAAATCTATATATGTTATATTGCACCCTGCTTAACCAAACCTGGGATATGATGCAATCAGAAGGGTCTTTACGAATTATGAGGGACAATGGTTAGTGGGTTATTCCAAGGATCTACCATTGGGAACAAATCTTCAAGTAGAACACTTAGCTATCTAAGAGGGTCTCAAGTTGGAAGTAAAAAGAAGGTTGAGCCTGTTAATTCTGGAAGCCAAGTCAATCATTAATCTCCTCAAAGAAAGTGATAATAAGAAACTTGATATATGATCAGGCACTTATGGAGAGTTCATTTCCAACCTTTTTTCCACAAGGGAATGCAATTGCCAATAGGCTATTCGTAAATATTGGAGGTTTGAAACAATCTAATCTAATTGAAATAGATGAATCACCAAAAGACTTGAAGTGCATGCTTAAATCAAATATGGAAATGGGTCTAATTGGATTCAAAATTATTAGTTTTGTACATGAATTCAGAAAAATATTTTTAGATTCCAACTCTATTCAATACCTGACGGGTGCATATTTGTACCCAATCTTACAAGATTTCGAGTCCAAACCAAATATACCTTATTCAAAATTTTATTTTATTATTATTTTTTTTAAAAATTTAATTCTTTTAAATTTAAATAACTTATAGTATAGTTTATTATTATAAAAAGTTATAATTCACAATCAAAAATTCAAACAAATCAAATTATAAATTAAATTTTAATATTTAAATTTTTTTTTTTTTTGAGGGAAAAAGGAATTCATTCATTCATTATTGGTGTGTATGCTTTGTGTGTGATTAAAATAATAGCATAAATCGAATAGAATAAATCACATAAGGTTGTCACGTAATCAAGCACAACTATAGG
>JAXGGT010019145.1:0-16667 GCA_035583425.1 Marsdenia floribunda
TTTTTTTTTTTTTTTTTTTTTTTTTTTCTCTCCCATTTTTCTTTGTTTGAATGAGAATAATGATAAAAAATAGATGTTATTTCTATTTATTATAATTTCTAACTAGAATTTTTTTTTTTTTTTTTAGATTATTCGGTATTTGAAAGTTTTTTTTTTGACTAATTTAAATTCAAATTGAGTTGCATATGTAAAGTTTAACTTGCACTTAAGAGTAAGAGAAGGCCGGACTCAGACTTTTACATGGTACTCACAGTGAGTGATATCAAACTAGTGACCTTACCTTACATTCATAAGGTTGTTGTCCACTTATACTTATTATGGATTTAGAATTTAGAGTTATGAGATTATAATGTCTGAAAACTATAAAATAATTTTCTATTTTAATAACTATGTTAAAAAAAAAAAGAAAAAGAAAAAGAAAGAAAGATCTTTTAAATATTTTAAAAAGACATATTATATATATATTGGTAAATAAAAGACTGATTATATATACGTTAGAAAAATTAAAATTTTAATATTTTAATATGGAATTATGTCAGCTTCTACACACTTAATTTTTAATTTTTAATAATACGAATTAATTAGTTTGTTTTCGAGATTGATTTTTTACGAAATAGATTTTAATATATATATATATATGTGTGTGTGTGTGTGTGGGTGTGTGTGCGTGTGAAAGGGAGGAAAACTTGCATTCGAAAACATAAAATACAACCACTAACATCTAGATCTCGTCTATATATATATAATTAAACAATGACTTGACTTATGCAGAGAAATAATACACCCCTTCTTCCCTTGATACGAGTGAGCATATATATATATATATATATTTGTATCTGTTAGTTAAGAAATGTTATATAATTTATTATTAGTACCATATTAATGATAAAAATAAAAAATTTCTAAGTTATTTGAATTTTTTTATGTGTACTTATTAAATAAAATTTTACATTCTTTTTTTATAGAAAAATTGGTGAATTTAGTCCTAAACTTATTTTTACAATTACAAGTATGGACTCAAACTATTAATTTTAAAGTTGAGAATTCTCAATTTTCTTTTTTTTTTGTAACTATAGTCTTTTTGGCCGGAATTTACCAAATTCCAACAAAGTCAACGATAATTGATCGATTCTCTCATTTTTTACTAGAGGCAAAATAGTCATCACAATTTAGTCCCAAAATTGAGAACAATAAGTTAGTAAATTTCTCTTTCTTGTATCTTCTTTTATATATATATATATATATATATATTACACACACCTTAATACTCTACACGAAATTTGCTGTTTTGGGAGAAATATGGAGGGAAGAGAGGAGAGTGGAGGGGTAGCGACGGGTGGGAGAAAAGGGAGGGGACAAAGATTTCGTCTTTTTTTTTTTTTTTTTTTCTGATTTAAATATATATATATATATATATATATATATATATATATTGTAATGACTATTTTGCTCCTGGTAAAATGAGGGAATCGGTCAACTATCGGCGATTTGACTAGAATTTGATGAATTTCGGCTAAAAGGATCATAGTTACAAAAACGAAAAAAGGTTAAAGATCCTCAACTTTAAAATTAATACTTTGGGACCATACTTGTAATTGTAAAATAAATTTGGGACTAAATTCACCAATTTTCCTTTTTGTAAATTTATTTTTTAATATATATACATGTATATATATATCTTTTAGCCTTTTTATTATTATTATTAATATGACCAACAAGTAATGATTTTTAATTGCAGACCATTAAAAATGTTTTGAAAAAAAAAAAAAAACTCATAATCTATGGTTGATGAAATAAATACACCTTCAAATAGAGTTGACTAAGCCGTACTATCTATACACAGCTAAAAGGACAGACAGCGGTGTTTAAAGAAATATGATTTAATTAATTGTTAAAAATATTAGTTTTTTGTACTATTGTTATTATTGTTACTACTATTTTATATTGTTGTTGCCAATTAATTGAGCACGAAACGCCAAAACTAGGTTAACACAAAATGCCAAAACGTGATTTGACTTATGAGTTTTAAGATTATAAATATGATAATATTCGTTATCTTATTATTTTTATTTTATCTTATTTTTAAATATTCATTATTATTATTATTAAGCTCAATTCTTTTTCTATTAGGATTAAAAGTCATATTTATTATTATTATTAAAACTCTTAATTCGTTTCCTATTAGGATTAGAATTCATATTTCTATAGAACCACTACTTCTCAACTCTATAAATATAACATAAGATCCTTAAATCAGGTATGTAGACTTTAACTCTCTCTCATGCTTTTACCGCTTTATTTGAGCTTTAAACTTATTCTGACTTAAGCATCGGAGGAGCCTCTAGGGGAACCACCCCTTCTTGGCTTTGCTTTTGCAGGATAAAGGACATGAAGAAAATCAACCAAGAGGACTGATCTGCCGTCAACCTAAGTTAACATCCACATCATAATTGGCGCCCACCAAATTCTTCGAACCCCATCTCTTCTCCACCACGATGGACCCCTCTTTTCCCCCAGCAGACGAGCAACTCCCTTCACCCGCTCCAGTTTTCACATCTTCCATTCCTCCTCGCCGTATGTGCTTCCTTTGGGACAATCTCTCTAGACTCCCTCCATGCTGCCAAAGCTCCCTATTTTCGCGGAACCTCTGGTTCATTCCAAAGATCATCACATTTATTCAGTTGGACCAGCTATATCATCTCAGGGCAAAAAAAAAACGACGAGATATTTCACCTACACACTCTGTCACCAGTTCTCGACACAGCCCCATCTTGGACGATCCTCAACACGTAAACGATCTGGCCTTTCTCCTTTCACACATGAATGATTTCAGGGCTTTTATCACTTCTCAACGACAGAGAGAAGATCTTGGAAGTGCTGAGGAGCAAACCGGAGATAATATGCACAATTTTTAGAAACAAGGCGTGCCAGATCTTCTCCCATATACCAACATTCTACTGAGACAAACAGCTCCTAGCCCTAGATGATCACAACATCTTCATCCGCAACCAAGAAATTTTCACTCGGACGATCCCACTCCAACTGTCAGGACACTACCGACGCCAGACTCACAGGACCCATTGCCAAATACCATTTCTGCTCCTCAGACGATCAAACTTTCATGGAATATTTTGAAATCTAATCCTGTAATTGATGCTTGTTTTTCTACAGAAACACCAAGAGATTTCAAGCTTCCTTCCTTGGAGAAATTCATTGGCTTGTCTGATCCAGAAGATCTCATAGCAGAATATCTCATACTAGAAGATCGAGTAATAACCCATTGCAATCATTACATGTTACAGATACAAATCCATCGTAACAGAAGATCTCATACCAAAAGATCGAGTAATAACCCATTACAATTATTACATATTACGGATACAAATCTATCATACCAGAAGATCTCATACTAGAAGATTTTATAACAGAAGATCTCATACCAGAAGATTGGGTAATAACCATTATAATTATTACATATTACGAATACAAATCAATCATACCAAAAGATCTCATACTAGAAGATCTCATACCAGAAGATCTCATACGAAAAGATCTCATACCAAAAGATCTCATACAAGAAGATCGAGTGATAACTCATTACAATTATTACATATTACTGATACAAATCAGTCGTACCAGAAGATCTCATACTTGAAGATCTCATAACAGAAGATCTTATACCAAAAGATCTCATACCAGAAAATCTCATACCAGAAGATCTTATACAAGAAGATTGGGTAATAACCCATTACAATTATTACATATTACAGATACAAATCCATCATTCTAGAAGATCTCATACAAGAAGATCGGGTAATAACCCATTGCAATCATTACATATTATGGATACAAATCCATCATACCAGAAGATCTCATAGCAAAAGATCTCATGCCAAAAGATTGGGTAATAACTCATTACAATTATTACATATTACATATACAAATCCATCATACCAGAAGATCTCATAACAGAACATCTCATACCAAAAGATCTCATACAAGAAGATAGGGAAATAACTCATTGCAATTATTACATATTACGGATACAAATCAATCATACCAGAAAATCTCATACCAGAAGATCTCATAGCAGAAGAGGACGATCACAAATGGTGAAAAATTTAAATTCCTAAATAAAACCAAACAAGACTCATTCTCCAAATTACTCAGATGATCGCATATTATATTGGCAAATCAAGTTATACACACGATCAGAAATTGATTTTACAAATCAAAATATTTACAGACTATCAGAAATTAATTTGCAAATCAAGTTATATAGATGATCAGAAGTTGATTTTGCAAATCAAAACATTTACAAAAAATCATATATTAATTTTTGCAAATCAAGTTATGCAGACAATCAGAGGTTGATTTTGCAAATCAAAACATTTACAGACGATCAGAAATTAATTTTGCAAATCTCAAGTTATACAGACGAGCAGAAGTTGATTTTGCAAATCAAAACATTTACAGACGATCAGAAATTAATTTTGCAAATCAAGTTATACAGACGATTAGAGGTTAATTTTGCAAATCGAAATATTTACAAACGATCAGAAATTAATTCGGCAAATCAAATTAGACAGACGATCAGAAGTTGATTTTGCAAATCAAAACATTAACAGACGATCAGAAATTAATTTTGCAAATCAAGTTATACAGACGATCAGAAGTTGATTTTGCAAATCAAAACATTTACAGACGATCAGAAATTAATTTTGGCAAAACAAGTTATACAGACGATTAGAAGTTGATTTTGCAAATCAAAACATTTATAGACGATCATAAATTAATTTTACAAATCAAGTTATAAAGACGATCAAGAATTAATTTTGCAGATCAAGTTACTTTTCTTGCAAATCAAGTTACTCAAACAATCACATATTAAAATTACACAGATGATCATCCGCATCACATGCCTTAGACGGACCTACTCCCACTCTGACCACGGACGATCCCTCACTCCCCTCAGACTCATTAATCTTAACCTCCACGACACTCTCATCACTTTCCCTAAATTCCATTTTGGACAATCCCTCGTTATTAGACGATCCCTCCGAACTCAAACTGATACTATTGTTACCCTTCATATTCCAAAAAAAAAAAAAAAGAAAAGAAAAGATGTGGTAACCTATATTAGAAGAAGAAATTATCAGTTGCTGCACTAGACGATTAAGTTTGAACTCTTAAAAGATGTTTTAACACAAAAAGCTGCATATATTAAAGACGATCCCACCTATTAGACGATCACAAACATAACAGCAACAATAACAACTTTTACAAAAACATCACTCACCGGAATAAAATCCAACCACGATATCAAAAAGTCCAAACAGGTCACCGAAAAATTGGCACAATTTCCAAGTCACAGCAAAACCACAAACAACACCAATAAAGACAAAGCAAATGAGATGCAGGACCCCATCTTTCTCCATAATATATTTCGAAAGAGACGAATCGTCTCCACACCCGAAACCCATTTTTGTCTTCATTACCTTAAGTCGGAAACAACACCGCTATTTTTGAAGACATCTTATTATGATAATAACTACCACTTTTAATTTTTTTAATATTAACAATTACGCGTCTTTTTTCATTCTTATGAAAAATATTCTATAAAACTCCTTATTTCTCCTCTTTCCTTATTTTTGGAAAGGGCATTATGGTAATATTTATTACCTTACAATTTTTTATTTTATCTTATTTTTGAAAAGGCATTATGGTAATATTCATTACCTTACCATTTTTACTTTTATCTTATTTTTAAAAAGGCATTATGGTAATAATCATTACCTTACCATTTTTACTTTTATCTTATTTTGGAAAGGGCATTATGGTAATATTTATTACCATACCATATTTACTTTTATCATATTTTTGAAAGGGTATTATGGTAATATTCATTACCTTACCATTTTTACTTTTATCTTATTTTTGAAAGGGTATTATAGTAATATTCATTACCTTATCATTTTTATTTTATCTTATTTTTGAAAGGATATTATGGCAATATTCATTACCTTACCATTTTTACTTTTATCTTATTTTTGAAAGGGCATAATAGTAATATTCGTTATCTTATTATTTTTATTTTATCTTATTTTTGAATATTCATTATTATTATTAAGCTCTTAATCCTTTTCCTATTAGGATTAAAAGTCATATTTATTATTATTATTAAACTCTTAATCCGTTTCCTATTAGGATTAGAATTCATATCTATATAGAACCACTACTTCTCAACTCTATAAATATAACATAAGATACTTAAACCAGGTATGTGGATTTTAACTCTCTCTCATACTTTTACAGCTTTATTTGAGCTTTGAACTTATTCTGACTCAAGCATCGGAGGAGCCTCTAGGGGAACCACCCCTTCTTGACTTTGCTTTTGCAGGATAAAGGACTTTGCTCAGGAAGCCGACAAGGAAAATCAACCAAAAGGACTGATCTGCCTCAACCTAAGTTAAGATCCACATCAAAATATAATTATTATCAATTGAGTTATATCATCTTGTCTTTGTTTGTTGTGATTGATGTTTTATTTTTTAAATATATATATATATATATATTCTATGGATAAAATGATTTATTAGAAATATATATTGATTATTTTATATATAAAAATAAAAAATTTTATTTTAGTTTAATGTTATATAACAATTCAATTTTAATATATCTTATATATATAGGATTATAAGTAGTCTTCTAGAAAAAAATTTTGTTCTGATGACATGACCTTGTAATTTTGGTAATATTCTTTAATTTTTTTTTTGTAATTTTATGTAGGTACATTGTTTTTTGTTTTGTTATGCTTATACAATGTTTTGTCTTCTCCCTGCTTAAATTCATTATGCATATCATCTCTATCTTCTTGATTCCAAGTTCTTTTATATATATATATATATATTTAAACAACTTTAAATTATACTGTTTAATTTTTATATGTATATATGTTAATTATTTTTTTTTCATATATATATATATATATTTGTAATAAATATTCATATACAATTTTTTTAGTTCAATCTAAATCATTTATCTTTAGAGTGTCAACTATAAATTTAAAAAGAAAATATATTTTAACTTAAAGAAGCTTCTTGAAGAAAAGAAAACAACTTAGTAAAGCATAGAAAGAGGGCATCTATTTAAACTGTCAAGGTATGTGGTATTTCTTTTTTATTTGCTTTTGGGTTTGTAGATGATTCTTCAAAAATTGATTAAAATTTATGATAATTTGAATATTCTTTGTGAAATCATGTGTTTATGTGAGAATTTCATATGTTTGTCATATAAGAGTTGTAATAAAAGATGATTTTCTTTTCTAAATCATCACTTTCTCTACGATGTTCTTTTTTGATCTGTTTATGAATGTTTTTCCTTTCTTGGATTTACAAGATGCAGATTAAGAATTGTTATTCAATTATGTTTTTTTTTTTGGATTGTTCACTTATTTATTTGATTACAGTAAAGAAGACATATTATTATTATTTCAAATTTAAAAATAATTTTGAGTTATTATTTTATCTTATCCTTAACAGATAAAATAAAGATATACAAAAAATAAAAAATATTATACTCAGGGAAATGACTTTAAAAAAAATATTTTTTTTGAATTCATGCTTTTCAAAAAATTTCTACAACTACAACTATATCTAGATAATCAAACTATGGAGCTCTAAAAATTTTAAGGGTAAAACTAATTACTTAATTCTCATACTTTCCTCTTTTATAGACACAGTTGTTCAACAACTAGCAGTTTGTTTATGTGAGAAAGTGAAGGAAAGATTAGGGAAATTTTGATTTCCAATATTTTTTGAAAAGCTATCATAACTATAAAGGATAACATATTACAATAATCTAATTGCAATCAACTATAATGTTATTTATTTTGTACTTTATTTTATGCATTAATTTTTTTGCTTTGTGGACATGACCTTTATCAAATTTGTATATGCAAAAAATGTGAAAAATATGATGGTTATACTATTATCAATGAGGAAGTACTAGAATATAAAAAGACACTTCAACAAATAGTCTTTTTTATGTTATTGAGTATTTTGTTTCTTCCTCAACCTGGTATGAATCTTTCTTTGTAAATTCTTTCATAGTCTAAATCTTCTTGTTCATTCTATTATTTTTCTTTTCTCTAACTGTATATTATTATGCAAGGTGTATCAATTTTCTAAAAAGGGGAATTATTCTCAATGCAAAGGCTTCCTTTTTTTTTTTTTTTATGAGATTAAATAGGTTGACTATTTTTTAATATATTTATATCAAAGTGTAAAGTATATTATTAGATTAACGTAATATATTAATATTTTTAAACAAAAAATTCAATTATTATTTGATGCATTTTATTAAAGACACAAATTGAAAAGTTAAAAAATTATAAAAATTGAATAAAATTGAGAATATTAAAAAACAAAGTAAAGAATAAGTTTATAAAAATTTAGATTGTCTGAAATTTTATGAGCTAAATTTATTGATAAGTATATTAAAATTTATTTTATATTTTTCGAGTATTTGTTTGTTCATATTTTAATCTATATTTTATTAATTTTGTCTTTTTATCTATTAATTATTTATGTTCCTAAGTAATTTATTCTTATTCTTTAACAAAAAAAAAAAAAAAAGATTTTTTTTTTTATACAAAATTTCTCTTATTCCCGTTTTCTAATATTGTTAAAGATAATGACAATATTATAATTTAATGATCATAAGTAAAGTTTTAACCATAAAAATTAAATATATACACTTAGAAATAAAATATTATTATTTTTAATTTAGTTTTTTATTTACTTTGCACCTTGGGGCAAAGAGTATCACTAATCTATTATATATAAGATTATAAGACTTGCTTCTAAAAGCAATTTTTTTTTTTTTGAAGCATTTTTTTTTTCTAATGGCATTCTTGTTATTTGCTTTAACTTTTTTGTTTTCATTGCCTTTTTCTTTCTTATATATATATATATATATATATTACTTTTTATGACTTTATATATTCATTCTCTCAAGTTTATCCAATATTAATGACTTTTTATAATTTATTAAATTTTTATTAAATATTATGATTTATACTAGATATTAAAGAGAAATTAACATCTGACAAGGTGAATAGACAGCTGACATCAGATTCACTCAGATATGCCACTTCACCTAGAATCTCAAGAACTCAATATCTCTCACCTAGTCATTCAAGGTGAACTGACTAAGTGACGAAGTGAGAATAAAACGAGGTCAAGTCACCTTGACACATAATATCTTGCCTCTCATTCAGGATTATTAATATTAATCCATGATATATATATTATTCACGTCAAAGGTCAAATACATTGACTATAAAATACCCTTTACAAAGCTTGTATTACAAGAAACAAAACTTGCATCACAAACCTCCCATACTATACAACTTGGGGGCCAAGAAAGGTAATGTTTCTATCATATAAATACAAAATTACTTGATCTCCTACTGATTAATCTCTTTGAGGGGCAAAAAAGGAGACACCTTCTCCGGTTTGCCTTGCTTTTTAGGTGGTAGCCGTTCAAGAACTTTCTCAAAGATATCAACTTCAACTTTAATTATAAGTGGTTTTCCATCTTTATTCAAAGGGTGGTGATTCTGCGTTGACATTCTCACAATCGACTTAATTACTTTCGGTTCACTGGCTGATTATATCATCAGTTTGGTTCCGTTATTTGGAATCGAAAGTTTTCTCTATTTTCTTTATTCTTTGTGATCGTTTTGAGAGTCTATAGACATAATTCTTTAACAAATCTCTTTTTCTTTTGTATCATCTTGTCAATATCAATCACACAAATATGGCTACCACACAACCTTCTCCAATACATGCAAATCAAGGAACACGCAATCAAGCAACTTTTGTTCCTTGGGTAGTATCAGTACATGATACTCCATCACAACAATCTCAGATATGATATAATCCTCTCTGACGACCTATTTCGGAAAAATTAGGACCAAGAGTTGGAGATCTACGAGATCATTTCAACGAAACTAGGGGAAAATCAGTCACACAACATGAAGAAAGCACTCGAACTGTCCGTCAAATGAAAAATGAGCTAGAAAAACTCCGAAAGGAGAATGAAATCATGAAAAAATGGTCAAATTTGTATACAAAGATGGTGATCATCGGACATCTTCTTCCTCCTCCAACAGCTCTTCTATCGAGGACAACGCTAGAAAAAGTTGCTCCAATAGTAGAAGAATATTCAACTCCAAAAAAAAAAAACACACCGTTCAAAGTCATCTAGACGACCTTCCATTGCTCCAAATACATCTAAGCAATGTAAGCAACAAACTTCAAAAGTACGGAGTGAAATTGGAGAATCATATCATTCTACAAGACTAGTAAAATCTCAAAATGTTATTTCCAAGAATCCAAAACAGTTGACTAAAAGACCAAGAACACAAAAATCTAAGTCTCCTCCTAAGGTGAATAAATCCTCAAAAAATTCCTTGCAGTGGACAATTGATATCGGACAATTTACTAAATGGATCCGTGAGGTAACCCCTGATTCAAATCTCAAGTTACCTTAATTTGTTCTGTATAAAAGCAATTCAAGACCCCTTGAACATATTTTTCGGTATAAATCTGCTATGGGATTGGTCACTACAAAAGAAGCTTTGCTATGTCGAGCATTTCCAAGTACACTGTCAGAAAAAGCATTAGCTTGGTTCACCTCACTCAAAGCTGATTTCGTCGATTCTTGGTCATCTTTAGAAAAGAAGTTTCTGGATCAATGCAGTACAGCAAGGACAATCCTAAAGACTCGGGGTGACCTTGCCAATGTCAAACAACAAGAGGGCAAATCACTCCTCTCCTACTTGGAAAGACTCAAAAGAGTGTATGATGAAATTGAAGGTATCAGTGAAGATACTGTGTTGACATGTTTTGAAGGAGGTTTCAATTCTCCAGCTCTCTTTATTGAATTGCAACTCAAGAAGTCCAAAACACTAGGTGAGATGTTCGATGTGGCTATAAAGGTTGCTCTCAACGAAGACGTAAGTGGAAGCAAGTCAGATTCCACAAGTTGAAGTAATGAGCCCAAAAGAGATTTCAAAGCTAATAAAGGATCCAATTTTAAACCAAATAAAGAAGGAAAAAATAGGACCCAGAAAATCAAGCTTGCCACCCCCTTACAATACCGAGAGAAAGCTTGATTGCAATATTGAAAGAAAAGTATGGAATTCAAGATCCAATGCCCTTAAATCCTTATTCAAAAGATACCAGAGATCGAATAAAATATTGTGCTTTTCATAAGGATTATGGGCATACAACTGAAAACTATATCCAGCTAAAACGGGTTATTGAAAAGTTACTCCAGGGTGGATACTTGACATAGTATCGAACCGACCTGAGAGATCGAACTAAGAAATCAGGGGAAGTGAATCGGAGTGACTCAGCTCGACCAACTGGAGAAAAGGAAAGAGGAATCCCATCACAATTAATATCACTTTGACATCGTCCGGAATAGACAATTGCATGATCGGACGAGTACTTGTAGATATATGAGCTTCTAAAGATATTCTATTCTACAAGTGTTTTCAAGAAATGGGTTTGGATGATAGAAGGTTAAAACCAAGTGGAACTTGTCTAGAGGGATTTACATCACATAAAATTTCAGTTAAGGGGACAATTGAACTCATGGTCACATTGGGTAATCCAAGTCAACTTCGCTCCGAACAAATCAAATTTTATGTGGTGGATGTTAATTCTTCTTACAATGCTATTCTCGGAGCCCCATCACAAGTCATTTTTATATGGTAGTTTCTATGCCACATCAACAAGTAAAATTTCCAACTACTCAGGGAATTGTCACTCTAGAAAGCAATCCTCGCCATTTGTTGGATTATTTTATTCAAATGAAAAAGAAACTACAAGTAGATATATCCCCACCCGTTGACCGAATGAAAATTGAAGTCGTGCTGTCAGCTCACCTTTTCACATTGGTGGCCGAGCAATGTTCAAAGCTAAAGGAGTATCATGAGGTTATGGTCAATCCTTAATTTTCATAATAGAAAGTAAAAATTGGAATTGAACTGACAGAAGATGAGAAAACTGAAATTGAAGAATTTCTCAAAAAGAACAAACATGTTTTTGCTTGGTAGACATTTGACATGTTGGAATTTTAGAAGAAATTGTTGTCCATCGTTTGAATATTGACACAAATATGTCCACGTACAACAAAAGCCACGAAAATTTGGACCGGAAAAGGAAACAGGAATGAGAGCCGAAGTTGGTAAGCTTTTAGAAGCCAACTTTATCAAATAAATTTATTATCCTACTTGGCTCACAAATGTTGTTATGGTTAAAAAGGCAAATGGAAAATGGCAAATGTGTGTTGATTTTATTGATCTCAATAAAACTTGCCCGAAAGATTGTTATCCATTGCCTAGAATCAATGCATTAGTTGATTCCACTGCTGGATTTGGATGTTTAAGCTTACTTTATGCTTTTTCTGGTTATCATCAAATCAAAATGAAGGAAGATGACAAAGTACATATTGCTTTCCGGACTGCACAAGGGATATATTGTTATAATGTCATGCCTTTCGGGTTGAAGAATACAGGAGCAACTTATCAACGAATGGTGAATAAGATTTTATCACCACATATTGGCAAAAATGTAGAATTCTATGTTGATAATATGGTTATTAAAACCAAAATATGCTCTTCTCATCTTGAAGATCTGAAAGACATTTTTGCCACTCTTGATGCCTTTTACATGAAGCTCAATCCTAATAAATGTACCTTTGGGGTTAAATTTGGGAAATTTCTTGGATTTATGGGCACAGAAAGAGGGATTGAAGCTAATCTAGAAAAGATCTTAGTTCTCCTAACCATGAAAGAGCCAAGTTGTATTAAAGATATGCAACGAATTAATGGCTGCTTAGCTGCTCTTGGGAGATTAATTTCTAAATCAGCTAAGAAATGTCTTCCTTCCTTTAAAGTGCTTAAAGGATCAGCTCGATAATTCAAATGGACAACCGAATGTCAGTTGCCTTAGGAGGAGCAAAAAATTTTATCTCGGCATTTTGCCACTTCTCAGCTCACCCTGCACTGGAGAGCGTCGTTTTGTTTATATGGATGCAGCAAACTTAGCTATAGCTTCTGTGTTACTAAGAGAGGTTGAGAAAAAACAATTACCAGTGCATTATGTAAGCAAGGTTTTAAATGGACTTGAATCTAGGTATCGTAACATAAAGAAATTAGCTTACTCGCCGGTTATTTAAGCTCATAAATTACGAGCTTATTTTGAATCTCATCCTATAACAGTATACACACATATGCCACTAAGATAAATATTTCATAAGTTAGACCAATCCGGTCAATTGTTGAAATGGTCCATCAAATTGAGTGGCTATGATATCACATTTACTCCAAGAACTGCCATCAAGGCCCATGCTTTGGCCAATTTCTTAGCTTAAACATCTTTCTCAAAAAATGACTAAACCAATAAAGACTCCCTATCTACTCCATTAGAAGTCCCATCTTCAGAGGTAATGCAAATTCCTAAATGGAACTTATATGTTGATGGATCAGTCAACAAAAATGGAGCAGGAGTTAGTTTAGTTCTACATTCTCCATCCTTGGGGCATGTGGAAATGAAAGGCATCATTTTAAAATTACATTTGTCTAACAATGAAGCTGAATATGAAACACTCATAGCAGGATTGCAATGAGTAGAGGTTTTGCACATTAAACATATTTCTGTCAGTGGTGACTCTCAGCTTGCAGTCAGACAAATACAAGGTGAGTTTTCAACTCACTCTGCTCCACTTCTCCTTTATTTAGAGATGGTTAAAAAATTAATGCAGAATTTTGAGGATCTTGATAATCAAAAGATAAATCGAAGTGAAAATAATCTTGGTGATTATATTTCAAAAATAGCTTCGAATGATTTGCCAAATGAAAATAATTATGAACTAGAAGAGAGGTTTTAACATGTTATATCTTATAGTCCTCAAATTCAAAATATATTTGAAAAAACATCCTCATGGATAGATGGAATAAAGAATTATATAGAGTAATATTTTATCGGATGATCCCATTCGAGCTCAACAAATTCTGAAGCAATTATCTCGGTATTTGATCCATGATGGTGAATTATACAGAAGATCATTCTCCGAACTTTTATTAAATGTGTTGAGCTAAGATTAACCAAAATGCTGCTTGATGAAATTCACGAGGGTATATGTGGTGGTCATTCTGGAGCAAGATCTTTGGCTCAAAGAGTTATCAATCAAGGACATTATTGGCCAACTCTTTATCAAGATGCAGAATAGTTGGTTCGTTGCTACAAAAGTTGTCAATTTTATGGTCCTTTGCCAAGATTACCATTGACTCCACAAACTCCAATTATTCCTACATGGCCTTTTGATATGTGGGGAATGGATTTGATGGGAAAATTCCCAAGAGCAAGAGCAGGGATGGAGTATTTGGTTGTGGCAATTGATTATTTTTCTTAATAGATCGAAGCAAAACTATTGACATGACCTACTGAAGAAAATCTCTTGACATTTTTCCATGATTATGTGTTATGTCGTTTTGGAATTCCCCATGCAGTAGTAACTGACCACGGATTGCAATTTTCGACAAGATTTACAAATGAATGTCACAAATTTAAAATCAAACACTAGAAATCATCAGTAGCTCATCCCTAATGAAATGGACAAGCAGAAGCTGCCAACAAATTGATCCTAAATTCTTTGAAGAAGAATTTAGCTGACAAATCAAAAAATTGGGTTGATGACTTATATCCTGTCTTGTGGTCAATTAGAACTTCTACCAGGGGGCCAACAGGGGAAACTCCATTTGCATTGGTATATGGAAGTGAAGCCATATCACCAACAGAAACTATGGTTAATACATATCGTACTCAATGTTATACTGCTGAATATAATTCTTCTTCCCGAAACATTGATTTGGATCTACTTGAAGAAAGAAGACAAATTTCACATATGAGAATGAATGCATATCGTCAGAAGACTAAATTCTTCCATGATCAAAAGGTCAACCAAAGATCCTTTGCAATTGAAGATTAGATGCTTCGGAAGATTGAAGTCACTGTGCAAAAATTTGAAAAGAACAAATTGACTCCAAAACTGGGAAGGTCCATATCAAATAGTAGATATAGTCAAACCTGGAACTTATTTTCTTGCTAGAGTAGATGGAAGCAGATTGGCACATCCATGGCATGCAGACCATTTGAAAAAATATTATCAATAAAGGTCTCTTTATGTAATATATGTTATGTCACATTATGGAGTTTAAATATAATTTCACTTTTGAAGGCTTAAATATACCTTCCTGAGGCTTAAATATACCTTTAGTTCGAACAAAATGAAGTTTAAATATAATTTTAGAGTGAGATTTAAATATAATCTCAGTTCGCACATTATGGAGTTTAAATATAATTCCACTTTTGGAGGCTTAAATATAACTCCCTGAGACTTAAAAATAACTCTTGAAGGCTTAAATATGCCTTTAGTTCGAACAAAATTCAGTTTAAATATAATTTTAGAGTGAGATTTAAGTATAATATCAGTTTGAACATTATGGAGTTTAAATATAATTCCACTTTTGGATGCTTAAATATACCTCCTTGAGGCTTAAATATACCTCTTGAAGGCTTAAATATGCCTTTAGTTCAAACAAAATGAATTTTAAATATAATTTCAAAGTGAGATTTAAATATAATCTCAGTTTGAACATTATGGAGTTTAAATATAATTCCACTTTTGGAGGCTTAGATAAGCCTCCCTAATATATTTTGAGATATTTCTTAAGGCTTAATTATGCCTCACCAATCTCTAACCAATAACTGAAATACAAAATTAATATTTTAGTTGACAAAGATTGAATACATAAGGAATGTAAATATAATTCCAGTATTAAAATTCAATCTTTTGAGGCTTTAACCTCACATTTTATGTGCACATAATGATACTCTTCAATGCACTTAAAAAGTACTGATATATGTTTAAGTACTGAAATAATAATTTCAGGAACAAACTTTATAAAGTCAAAGTTCTTTATATAATATTATATCAGATATATCAAGTTCATGGAAGACTTTAAAATATATAAACTACAAGTTTTTGACTATTCAACTGTTTAAGCTCAAACTTGTCAAAACATCCTAGGTGTTTAGACTACACAAAAAGACAACATTAGAAAAATACAAAGTCTGATGCATGATTATCAACGCTAAGTCTGCTCAGTCTAATACTCCTTGAGGAGAAACAGAAGGATTAGTTGTTGTATCACTAGAAGCTGATGCTTCAATTCCTGGATTGGCCTCTGTAATGTCCTAATTCAGTGAAGTGGTAGTTGGAAAAACAATTGAGGAAGATTCACCTTGAATTGGAATTGGATCTTCATAAGGTACTAAAGCTTGTTCTGGATCAACTAAACCTTGATCACTACCAAGATCTTCTCCAACAGGCAATTCAGGCAAATTTTCATTTAAAAGATCCCAAAAACAAGGGACCATTACCTCAGGAACTTCCCACATTATACCTACCTTGGTGGTAAAAGATAAATTTGCGGTTGTCGTCAAACTGGCCAAGATTAATTTAAAAACTAGAAAGCAATATAGTGCTCACTAGGTCATCTCCCAAGGAAGCCCTAATCGTCAAAT
>JAXGGT010019174.1:0-16663 GCA_035583425.1 Marsdenia floribunda
TGATTACGTGACAACCTTATGTGATTTATTCTACTCAATTTATGCTATTATTTTAATCATACAAAGCATACACACCAAGATCTCATGAAGGATCCTAAAATTGTTAGGATTATGATAACCCTAGGAAAAAAAAAAAAAAAATCCTACTGCTCATAGCATAAAAAAAAAATTGCTTCCTAGCCTTAACTATTGAAGCTCAAAGATGGATCAATTATGTACCGTCTTCCATATGATATCTTGTAATACATGATATGAAATATTAATACAAAAATCTCTCTTGTTTAAATATTAATAATATATTTAAATAAAGTCAAATTGGTAATTTTTATCCCTTAACTTGATCTATGAGGAACACCAAAATTTAGCTCTTCCTATTATGGAAGTTTCTCTCAAGGCTTTCTTGAGAATATTTGATTGAGACAATTGGAGTGATTGGTGTGATTGATTACCTAAGATTGCTCTTGTTGTCGTGCTACTTCCTGTGAATAGGTTACTACCGTTGGTTGCCTCCTTCTCGATTGTGATCGTGTGTGGGGTGCTTGCAATGGATGAGTCCATCATCTAGAAATTGTGCAATGTGGACTTAGGTGTGGATGAGGCTGACTACTTGGCGCTAGAATCCGATGATATCTAGGAGGGATTGGTGGAAGAGGAGTTGAGCGTTTTTGCTCATCTTCATGGCTACAAAACTCCCAACTTGGATGGTTTCAAGGCTGCCATGGGTCATGCTTGGCTCTGTGGTTCTTTCTCGCTGCAAACGGTAGATGATTCTCTATGTCAAATCTACTTTGGCACTCAAGACACGGTGGATTTTGTATTGTCTAATACGGGCCTTGGAATTTTGATAATTCCCTTGTGCTTCTAAGACCTTTTGTGCGCAATACTCCTTTCTCTATGCTTGATTGGAATAAGGAGCTATTTTGGTTTCATCTTACGGGGCTCCCTCGTTTTTGTTACACTTTGGAGGCGGGCTTGAAATTGGCCAAGACCCTCGATTCATGCGACGGATACCAACTTCATGAGGATAGGGTTAATGGGATGACGTTTTATCATTTTCGGGTGTTAGTGGATCTCTCCAAATCCTTAAAATGTATTTTTCGGCTTTCTACACCGGATGGACATGTTCATGCTAGGTTATTTAAGTATTAAAGGGCTTCCCACTTTCTATTTTTTGTGTGGAGTTATGGGACACAGATTTTGGGATTGTAAAGTGGAGATGTCAACAGTGGTAGAGGTGAAGAACATGGCATACGGTCCTTGGCTTGGAGGAGTGGATCACATCTATTTATATAGACTCTTCTCGCTTGATCAAATGAATGTTACCAGTATACAAAAGGATATACCAGTTGAGGCCACACCACCTTCTTCTCCTGTGAGGCATCAAACCAAGGTTGTTCAAAACCAAACCAAGATTGCTCAAAATTCTGTGCAGAATTCTGCATAGCGTTTGGAGTTAGTTCTGGCTATTGTGCATGGTGTTGCCATTGCTATGAGATCTTTTGGTATGAGATCTTCTGTTATGAGATCTTCTGTTATGAGATCTTCCGGTATGACTGATTTGTATCTGTAATATGTAATAATTGTAAAGGGTAATTACCAGATCTTCTTGTAAGAGATCTTCTGATATGATGGATTTGTATCCGTAATATGTAATAATTGTAATGGATTATTACCTGATCTTCTTGTATGAAATCTTTTTGTATGAGACATTCTATTATGAGATCTTCTATTATGATATCTTCTAGTATAAAATCTTCTGGTGTGAGATCATTCTGGTATGAGGTCTTTTGTTATGAGATCTTCGGGTGTGAGATCTTCTGTTAAGAGATCATCTGGTATGAGATATTTTGTTATGAGATTTTCTGGTATGAGATCTTGTGGTATGCGGTCTTATGTTATGAGATCTTCTGGTATGAGATCTTATGTTATGAGACCTTCTAGTATGAGATCTTTTGTTATAAGATCTTCTAGTATGAGATCTTCCAGTATGAGATCTTCTGGTATGAGATCTTTTGTTATGAGATTTTCTGGTATGAGATCTTCCGTTATGACATCTTTTGGTATGAGATCTTGTGGTATGAGATCTTCTATTATGAGATCTTCTAGTATGAGATCTTCAATTATGAGATCTTCTAATATGAGATCTTCTGTTGTGAGATCTTCTGTTGTGAGATCTTCTGTTGTGAGATCTTCTGTTATGAGATCTTCTGTTATAAGATCTTCTATTATGTGATCTTTTGGTATGAGATCTTCTGATATGATTGATTTGTATTTGGAATATGTAATAATTGTAATGGGTTATTACTTGATCTTTTTTGTATGAGATCTTTTGGTGTGAGATCTTTTCATATGAGATCTTCTGTTATGAGAACTTCTAGTATGAGATCCTCTATTATGAGATCTTCTGGTATGAGATCTTCTGGTATAAGATCTTCTGTTATGAGATCTTCTGGTATGAGATCTTTTGGTATGAGATCTTCTGGTATGACTGATTTGTATATGTAATATGTAATAATTATAATGGGTTATTATCTGATCTTCTTGTATGAGAGCTTTTCGTATGAGATCTTATGTTATGAGATCTTCAAGTATGAGATCTTTTGGTACGAGATCTTCTAGTATGAGAGCTTTTCGTATGAGACCTTATGTTATGAGATCTTCTGGTATGAGATCTTCTGTTATGAGATCTTCTGTTATGAGATCTTCTGGTATGAGATCCTCTGTTATGAGATCTTCTATTTTGAGATCTTCTAGTATGAGATCTTCAGTTATGAGATTTTCTGTTATGAGATCTTCTGGTATGAGATCTTCTGCATGAGATCTTCTGTTACGAGATCTTCTAGTATGAGATCTTTCGTTGTGAGATCTTCTAATATGCGATCTTTTGGTATGAGATCTTCTAGTATAACTAATTTGTATCTGTAATATGTAATAATTGTAATGGGTTATTACCAGATCTTCTTGTATGAGATCTTTTGGTATGAGTTCTTTTCGTATGAGATCTTTTGTTATGAGATATTCTAGCATGAGATCTTCTGGTATGAGATCTTCTAGTATGAGATTCTCTCTTACGAAATCTTCTGGAATGAGATCTTCTGGTATGAGATCTTCTGTTATGAGATCTTCTAGTATGAGATCTTTTGGTATGAGATCTTCTGGTATGATTGATTTGTATTTGTAATATGTAATAATTGTAATAGGTTATTATTTGATCTTCTTATATGAGATCTTCTGGTATGAGAGCTTTTCGTATGAGATCTTATGTTATGAGATCTTCGAGTATGAGATCTTCTGGTATCATGAGATCCTCTGATATGAGATCTTCTATTTGGAGATCTTCTGGTATGAGATCTTTAGTTATGAGATTTTCTGGTATGAGATCTTCAGTTATGAGATTTTCTGGTATGAGATCTTCTGGTACGAGATCTTCTGGTATGAGATCTTTTGGTATGAGATCTTCTGGTATAACTGATTTGTATCTGTAATATGTAATAATTGTAATGGGTTATTACCGGATCTTCTTGTATGAGATCTTTTTGTATGAGATCTTTTGGTATGAGATCTTTTGTTATGATATCTTCCAGCATAAGATCTTCTGGTATGAGATCTTCTATTATGAGATCTTCTAGTATGAGATCTTCTGTTATGAAATCTTCTGGTATGAGATCTTCTGGTATGAGATCTTCTGTTATGCGATCTTCTAGTATGAGATCTTTTGGTATGAGATCTTCTGGTATGACTGATTTGTATTTGTAATTTGTAATAATTGTAATAGGTTATTATCTGATCTACTTGTATGAGATCTTCTGGTATGAGATCTTGTGGTATGAGATCTTCTAGTCTGAGGAATTTTTAGCCAGCGAATTCAGAGGAGTTCAGACAAGAAACGGTGGGCGCCATTATGATGTGGATTCTAACCCAGGCTGAGGGTAAATTGGTCTTTTCGGTTAACTTCCCTCATCTTCTTTCGAGCAAAGTCCTTTATCCTGTAAAAGCAAAGCCAAGGTTGGGTTGATCCCTAGGTGGCTCCTCCGATGCTTAAGTCAGAATAACTTCAAAGATCAAATGAAGCAGTAATGCCCAATAAAAATAGTTAAAGTCCACATACCTGGTCAAAAGTGTTGTTCTAGTATTTATAGAGTTAATCATATAGGATATAATCATAAGATTCTGATGTGGAATTAGTTTTCCTTGTCCTAGAAGGATTAGTATCAGGGTATTAAATAAATAAATAAATAAATAAATATGTATATATTATTATAATACCTTTTTAATAAGTAATAATAATAACGAAAGATATTACTATAATGTCCTTTCAAAAATAAATAATAATGGAAGATTTACCATAATACCCTTTCAAAAATAAATACTAATGAAGGATATTATCATAATGCCCTTCCGAATATAAATAATACTGGAAGATATTACCAATGTTCTTTTTTCTATTTCCTCTCCCTCCCTCCCCCCTCTGTCTCTGTTTATTTCTCAAAATCCATTTCGGATATAAAACCCTAGAAGCGAAGGGGCTTATATGGGTGGTTCGTTTGCAATTATGAGTTGCAGTGAGAAAAACATTGCTGAAGGAGGTGGAAATGAGAGACCCTTCGTTTCTCGGTATATATTCTATTGAGGGTGCCTCACAAAATGGATTCATCACTGCATCCTTAGAGTTATCTGTTGATGCAAGAGTGTTGGTTGACCCAAAACGCCTCTTTTATTGGATCAAAGATTGGCGAGGGAGCTCATGGGAAAGTTTACGAGGGCAGGTAACTTTAGCCGACAGCGTTTTTTCAATGTTCTGGTTAATTTAATCAATTTTTTCCCGTGATATTCTACTTTGAGAGCCAATTTCGCAGTTCTCTGGAGAAAATTGAGGCTTTATTCCTTTTTATTATATTTATATATATACACTGCGAAAGCTGGTATTAGGTTCCAATTTTTGGCCGACTCTGCTCAACCTAATTTTTAGTAAAATTGAAACAAGAGAAATTATTTTTAGTAGAGTTAATGGTGTCAAAATGAGTTTGGACTCCACAATTTCCTGGTAGATTACGCAACTTAGAATTTTTGTAATTTCTTCCAGATATGGAGATCAAATTGTTACCATAAAAGTCCTCAACAATGGCAACACTTCTGGCGAACAAGCAGCTATTGAAAATCATTTTGCCCGAGAAGTAACTATGATGTCAAAAGTTAAGCATGGAAATCTTGTCACGGTGAGTTTACTTTATGTAATGACTAATGAGGTAAAGAATCAATAGAATTTTCTTTTAAGCTTGCTAGGAGAGCAAAGAACACTGAATTCATGAAGTTAGGGTTCTAAAAGCCTAACTGGGTATAACTGAATTCATTCCAAGTAAAATCAGGATGGCTAATCATAGACATGTAAGAATTTTTAGTATGATATCATGAGTATTTGTCTGCAATAATTTGCTTTGAATGAAACATTAATATATTGCCCCTTCTCCATCTATTTCTCTCTTTTTCAAATATAAGGAAATCTAAATTTCATCATTCCTCCCTCTCTCTCTCTATCTCTACATATATATGCAGAATTTTCTTTATGTAATGACTAATTATTTTAAACAATAAGCATAATCTTCAATAAATGTAAGTTAGATTAAAAGTTAATTATTGATATAAAAGTTTAAAGATAATTTAATAATATATATTAAAAATAAATATATTTGTTTCGGTATGAAATATTATATTTTATATTTGAATTAAAATTAGTTGAACTTGAACTAAATTTTAGTACAAATATGAAAATACGACTATTATGAGCTATGAATCACATGACCTTAAAGGAAGGAAAAATCCAAAAACACAAAAAACAAAAAGTCCAAATGTAATATATAGCTACATGATCTTCTTTTTTTTTTTTTTTTTAATTAAAAAGCAAAACTATTTGATTCAAATAATTCAACATGTAATATTACTAAAAGTGTAAAATTTAATTATTACCTCTAAGAGTAACAATATTATTAAAACCACGCAAAAATTTGATACAAATTGTGCTTTTGCTTCAAATAAGGTATAAAAAAGTTATTCTAATATGTCATATAATTTTAACAGAAAAATGACAAATTATCATTAAAAATTTCTCAAAAGTATAATTGTTTTTTTTTTATGTTAAAGAGAATTATACTTGTTAATTTATTATTGATCAAGAATAACCTGTTCAAAGAAGTTAAATTGTCAATCTCTTTTGGAATTTGACATGTTAATTAAAAACATATAAGATTATTAAGTTCATGGAACTATACGTGATATAAATGCATTAATTGAAGAAAAATATTATATGCATATATATATTGTATAATTCAATACATAAGAAAATATGATTTTGATTAAAAAATAATATATGCGTTTTGATTATTATATTTCCAAACCAAAAGTACCTATTTAATTGATAATATTCTTGAATCAAATCATTTCTTTTTTTTACGAATAAAAATAATTCAAATAACTCAAATAGAAAATAAAATGTTTAATTTTATAATTCAAAATACTTTATATTTATAGTTTTTAATACTTGAATATAAAATTTAATTATTACTAATATGATTGGTAATGACACTGAAAAGTACTAAGTGAAACTTAATGTTACTATAATAAATAAAAACTAAATTAAATAATATTTTTAATATGATTTAACTATTTATAATCTAATATAAAAACTAAGTCAATATCTTGATAGCCTACTGGCTCAAGTACTCTCCTGCATACCGTAAGGTCCAGATTAGTCGGATCATAATTAGTCGGGTAGTACCCGGATATTGGACCCTAAAAGAAACTCAGATAACACAATTCTCTCTAAGGAAAAAAATAATATAAAAACTAATAACTAATTGGTGCACAAAACTTTAAATAATAATTTGGAAAACTTCAAAATTTTTAACTCAAAATATATAAAGATGGTGGAATTTTACAGAGAATCAAAGACAAGCTCTCCTCACAACCATATTTATAAACATAATATGAAAAACGTTCAATATGAAAATAGATTAGTACTTATAGTTTAGAATACAAAAATATTTTATAAAAACTACAATATTATGTAATAAAAGCAGTGATTTTCGTTAGAGTAAAATTGTGAAATAATAATGTAAACTATTCAAAAAATAAAATTAATAAATAATAATACTAATATTTATAATTTAAAATATAGTTTGTTTAGGAACAGGGAAATTTCAAATATATACATTTACCTGTCAATTCGTTGAATTCCACATATAGTGTTCGAAGCTCTGAACATTGGGATAATTTTTTTTTTTGGAATTTTACGGCTTAAATGATTCGAACCTAGGTTGAGAAATTCTAGTTTTTTAAGTCTATGGCAAATATAACTTGGAAGATAACCAAAGAATTGGTTATCTAAAAGTGCTAGAATTTTTAAAGTTCAAATATTAGTATACATATCAGATGACAAAGAACCCAAAAGCCCGTTAGAACTAAAACTCAAACATTTCGGTGAATTAATTTTCCCTATCTCTATTGGAATTGTCTCTTCTAAAGAGTTAGATGACAAATCCAAGGTTTCTAGCCTCAATAGGTCAAATATGGAAAGAGGAATAGGGCCGGAGAAATTATTATTACTCAAGTCGAGAGAAACAAGAAAGGAAAGATTTGAAATATATGGAGATATAACTCTGGTAAGATCCATGTCATAAATATTCAAAGTAACTACTCTTTGATATTGGGAATCACAAGTGACTCCAATCCAATTACAGGTAGAAGTTTGAATAGACCAATTATTCAACAAGAAATTATGAGGATCTAAAATAATATGAGTTTTCAAGGCAAATAAAGCAAATTGATCAATGCTTATATTATCTTGGGTTTCAATAGAAGAACAAGCCCCATGAAGGAAAGTAGCAATAGTATGGAAAGATGAAAGTACTTTAGAATTCTCGCCATAACTCGTTCGTATGCTAGTTTGTTATTTCAATTCTTTATATAGAAAGTATGACCTTAAATTTTGAATTTTCTTTATGTAGATTTCTTTCTTTTTTTTTTATATATATGAAAGAGAAATTAATTATTTTTCTTTAATCTTTGATAATGAGATTCTGCATTACATCCATCACAATTAAATCTGATGTTAATGTTTGTTAATTTTATGTCCTTCCACACTATGACTATTCAACCAATAGAATAATTAATAAAAATCAATAGTTGAAGTTTTAGAATTGAAGCATATTTTTTTCCACAAATCAGTTCAATAGACTTAAGACTGCCTTCACACGGGAAATTCCACATCAATTAGGTAAGTGAAATTATAGTCGTAGATAAAAGGCACAACTTTTCTTTTAGTCAGCAATTGTCTGGAAGTTGAAAGTTTGTGAATACCTCTTTCCTTGTTAAGACTACCCTGTATGACACTTTATTCCAAGTCAACGGAGCTATTTAACATTTGAAATATTTCAAAAAAAAAAAGACTTAAGACTACGTATATAACACTTTCTTCGAAGTCAACGGAGCTATTTAACATTTGAAATGTTATGTCCAATAAATTTAGACTGCCTGTTGAGTGTTGAACTTTTCAAAGCAATTTAGAACTGTCAAGTCAATGGCGGGGCAGCTCACTTTGACTTAGCTACAGGGAAAGTCTGTCCTCAAAAAATTTTTTTTTTTTCCTTGAATTAAATATTAATCACACACAAGTAGTATAATTAAGAACATAACAGAGAGAAGGTAAAATAATTTAGGAAGAATGGCAAGTTTAATCAATAAATTATTTACGTTTGACAAGTTAATTTGATTATCATTGTTATTATTTTAATTTTTTGGTCCTTTATCATTTTATTTGTTACGTATTTAGTCTTTTTTTTATAACTAAAATAACCAAAAAATAACATTAAAAAGTGAATAAAATTTTACTATTTTAAGTAAAAAATGATTAAACATGTAACAATTAAAAAAGATAAAGGTCTAAAAAATATAAAAATAATTAAGGACCAAATTTGTTAAACATAAATAGATTAAGAACTACACACGTTAATCTTCCAAACAATTTATTTCCTTCAGTATTATTATTTTTTAAAAGAATTACTAGACTTTTTCGCTTTCAATACAACTTGAACTCATAATCTTTCATAGTCATAGGTGAAATTGCTATTACCAAAATAATCACTTCTTGTCATTCCCTTCACTACTTATATGTGTGTGTGTGTTTTATATTAAACCTCTAACTCTTTGATAACATATAAGTTTTTTTCCTCTAATATATATATATATATATATATTGAATACAAATGTCGTTGAAATGCAAGAAAATTCTTTTGTTTTCTCGAAAATGACTTAAAAGACTTATTGCATAATCCAACAAAACTCTAAGAATTTGACGTTAATTATAGTTAGCAAGAGAAGTGGCAATCATAACTAAATCGAGTTTCTTTCCCTTATAAATATATATATACATAAAATCCAAATAAGCACACAATTTTTTGTTTTTTGTTTTAAAATTAGTTTATATTATTACAATACACTATTATAACTTTAGGTAATAATTCGATCTCCTTTCCATTTATAGCGACTAACTTATATTTTTTTTTGAGGGAAAACGCAAATAAATTATCATTGCATAAGAGCCAATCACGATGAAGTGAGGCAAGAACAGAAGGATGAGAAACTCTCTCCAAACAGTAGGCGAATCAAGGCCAAGACCAAGACGAGCCAAAGTATGTGCTATATGGTTTGTAGAACGAGGACGAAATAAAATAGTACAATGACCAATACTAAAAAGAGATGTTTGCAACATCTCAACAAAATGACCGAAAGCAAAAAGGTTCGGTGAAGAAGAGAGCAACTGATTAACCAAGGGGAGACAATCTGTAACAACAACTAAGTCATGGTGGAAATGACCACGAACTATGTCAAAGCTTTGCCATAAACCAAGAGCTTCAGCATGAAAGGCCGTGAAAGCGCCATGAAGAGGGCCAGCACCAGTAAGAAGAGCAACTCCCTTATGGTCATGCAACACAAATCCAAAACTAGCCCCAGTGGAAGTGTAAGAAGCGTCGACATTCAACATAAGTTGATTTCTAGCCGGGGGAGACAACCTGGAAAAGAGTCCTGGTCATGGCTGTGGGAAGCAGCCACAGGACGATATTGCTGAAATATAGTTAAAGAGTGCCGAGCTGACTCCACAACTTGCTTAGGGGACATCACCTGATCATTGAAGCTATAGTTATTGCGAGCTATCCAAATCTGCCAGAGAAACATGATCAGTTGTTCGAGGGAAGAAAACCCACTGTCAGAAGCGTCAAAGAAAAGATGGAAAAACTGAAGCCAAGAGGATGCTTTGGAGGCAAACTTCAGGGGATCAAGACCCACCTCACACCAAATTGCCTTGGCAAATGCACAATGGAAAAAGATATGTGGCTCCGACTCCACATCATAGCATCTAGGACAAGAATTGGATGGGATCATATGGTGACGATGAAGATTAGCCTGCGTGGGCAAGGCTGAACAACAAAGTTGCCATGCAAAGATAGCGATCTTGGTTGGAATATTGCATTTCCACAAATGCTGCCAGCCAAAGGAGGAAGGGTGCACCGTGCTGCCTGAAGGGATCGAAGTGTTAGATTGGAGTGCCACTCGATAGGCAGATGCCACTGTGAACTGCCCAGCTGGAGTATGATGCCAAATCCACGTATCAGGGCTGCTTCACGGACACAACGGGACCTGCAAAATCAATTCAAAATCCCTGGGGCAGAAAAGAACACGAAGAAGATCAGTACGCCACTGTCCATTCTGAATAAAGTCAGCCACCTTAACCTGTTCATGGAGAAAACAAAAAGGAGTAATGACTTTATAAGAATAAGGCATGGGTAGCCAAGGATCGTGAAAAGCCCTCACGAAATTCCCATCTCCTATACGCCACAGCAATCCCTTTAAAAGGAGTTGTCTTCCATGTAACAAAGATTGCCAGCCAAAAGATGAGTTATGGCCTCTCCTAGCTTGAGTAAAATCCGTAAAAGGATAGTACTTGGCTTTCAAAACTCGTGCAAGAAGTGAGGAAGGATGCTTTAGCAAGCACCAACCTTGTTTGGCAAGGAGGGCTGGATTAAAAAGATGAGGATGACGAAATCCAAGACCACTTTCCTTCTTGGGTTTGCTCATAATATCCCATGACACCCAAGCTGTACCACACTTCTCTCTGGAAGCTTGCCACCAAAAGCCTCTTATTATAGAGCACATATCCTTACAAAGAGACGAAGGTAGTCTATAGATTGACATGGCATATGAAGGAATGGCTTGTAAAACAGCTTTGATCAACACCTCCTTTCCACCTTTAGAAAGAAACTTCTCTTTCCAGCCATGGTTCTTTTTCCAAAGTCTTTCCTTCAAGGAGACAATTTGGACCCAGGATCTTCCAAGAAGGTAAGGTAAATCAAGATAAGACCCCTCCCTGGAGCTCATTCACATCCCTAATGTACCCAACACGGTACTACGGCGAGCATAAGTCATGTTCTTAGAGAAAAAAACTGAAGATTTGACCACATTAATTTTTTGCCCAGAGGCTTCCTCATAAAGCTTTAAGATGTGCAAGAGCTGAGTCAAAGAAGTCGGAGAATCTCGAAGGAAAAGCAAGCAATCATCTGCAAAGACCAGGATAGGAGCATTCACTCCCATTTGTATTCCACGCCAGGCACCCCGTAACACCGCAGCATTAATCAATTGAGAAAAACCTTCAGCACAAAGAATGAAGAGATAGGGAGAAAGAGCGTCTCCCTGTCGTAGACCACGAGATCAAAATACAAAATCTCACAGACATGATACACCGCATGATAAGAGCCACCAACATAGAAGGAAAATTCATCTTCACAAGAATCCAATGCAAATAAGCCCACTCCACACGATCATAAGCCTTAGTCATATCAATCTTAAGTGCAAAAGCCCCCTCATATGAGGCCTTACGATGTTGACACAACCAGTGAAAAATTTCAGTTGCAATCAAGATGTTATCAGTTATTAAGCGGCCAGCCACAAAGGCACTTTGAGACTCCCCTACCAAAGAAGTCAGCACGGGTTTAATCCGAAAAATGGAGACCTTAGTTATAAGTTTATAATTATCATTGCATAAACTAATAGGTCTATACTCACTCATACAAGAGGGCTCCTTCACCTTAGGAATTAAGGAAATAAATGTTTCATTCAAAGCGTACAAATTAGCCCCATCATTCAAAATACCAAGCAACAAGTTTGAGATAGCAGGACCTACCATATGCTAGTATTTTTGATAAAACAAGGAATGAATACGATCCGGTCCCGGAGCCTTTGTAGGGTGCAAAGATTTCAGGCCCACCAAAATATCGTGGGCTGTGAAAGGCCTTGCAAGATCCAGAGAAGCTTCCACGGATAGCCTAGGAATGTGCACGTCTCCCATGAGGTGATCCAAGGATGTCACATAACTGTCAGAGGTGAAAAGCTGGCTGAAATAACGGACTGCCACTGCTGAAATATCCTCATGTTTAGTCACAAAAACTCCCGCCTCATTCTTGATCTTATTGATGGAATTCCTCCTATGTCGATAGCTAGCATGATGGTGAAAGTACGGAGTGTTTCGATCACCACTTTCAAGCCAATTGGACCTAGAACGCTGTTGCTAATAGTCATTTTCCACTGTTAGCAATTCCTCCAAGCGAGCATAAGCAGCGCGAATCACATCATCCTCTACACCCTCCATTTCCAAATGAGATACTTGAGTTCTAGCCTGCTTAATCTCCTGCGGAATAGTTCCAAACTTGCACACACTCTACTGTTTAAGTTGCAACTTGATATCAGCAGTAGCATTCAACAACAGCCCGGGAGAGTGGACATCGTTAAGCTGCCAGGCAGCCTCAATAATTGCAGTACACTCCTCATGTTTCAGCCACCAAGGTTCCAACCGTGAAGGCCGAGAACAACGAACGCCCGAACCAAGAGAAGAATGGTCCATTTGTAATCACAGAGCATGATGATCCGAACAACTCATGGGCTGCACATTGATCACACAATGAGGTTTGAGATGGTGAAAAGCAGAATTCCCAAACCCTCTATCCAACTTCGATCTAGTAGACTCAAGACCCACACATTTATTCCACCAAGTGAAGTTCCCATTAAGCATCGATATCTCCATGAGGTCCAAGTCATTAACCACAGCCCTAAATTGCTTGATAAGGTACTCCGGCCTTGCATGAATACTCGTAGTCTCACAAGGAAAAAGAATCTCATTGAAATCGCCAATGATATACCACGGAAACTACCAGTGGGCTCCAATTCTTCGTAATAGGTCCCATGAATGGTGTCTATGGGACGAGATCCAATGCCCGTAGAAACCCGTGAAAAACAAAGTACCAAAACCACTCCAATTAGAAATAAGGATGTCAATGTGACCAGCTGAAGAGCTAAGCAATTGAACGACAAGATGTTTGTGCCAAAATAAGGCAAGTTCGCCTCCCATGCCTTGCCTATTCACAACACAACCCTTAGAGAAACCAAATGAATGTTTTAAACGTAACATGTGCGAATCAAGACTTCTAGTTTCCATAAGAAAGAGTAAATCCGGGTGAAGAGTGTTGATTAGGGTATTCAATTCATTAATTGCATGGGGAGAACCCAAACTCCGACAATTCCAAGCAAGGCAACTCATTTGGACCGGCAGGACTGCCTAGCAACCACCGCCGATGACGATTTGAGTTTCTTCATAGTAGAAACTGATTGCTCCTTCGAGGGACTATCATGCACCATACCACGGGTGCGTTTTTGAGGAGTTAATTGCTGCTTAGGAGACCCCACTACAGCAGCACTACGTAAGTCAGCCCGTTCAGGAGATGAAACCAAAATTGCACCACTGCCAAGGTCCGGAAGAGTCGACTTGTTACAAGGAACCATGCTAGCAACCGAAGAAGATGGAGGGGACGTTGGTGTTGGACTATCCTGCTGAATACTAGCCATGAAAGATGGATTTGTAAGAGCATGCAAACGAACCGAAGGCACATGATCAACCCCTCCAAGCCAAGAACCATAGCCAATCGTTTTAACATCAATCACCCCATCACCCATGTCTTTACACTCACGAAAACGGTGACCCATAATACCACACTTGAAGCAAAAAGTGGGCAAGCGGTCATACTTATATAAACCAACATGCACTAAACCATCCGGAGTGGTAAGACGACAAATCCTTTTCAAGGGTTTTGTGATATCCACCATAACCCGAAATTTATAGAACTTGGTACCATGAATGCGATCTTCATGAAGCTGAAATTCTGTACAAGCCACGAATGATTTAGCCAACTTCAAACTAGCTTCCAAGGTACAACAAAATCGTGGGAAACTCGTAAGATGTACCCAGAAATACTCCTTAGTCCAATCGTGAGCATGAAGGGAATCACAGCGTACGCGAGGACACACCAAGACAAGATGATTTTCAAAATTCCACGGACCATGATTAAGCACAAGGTCCACGGTCTCTTGCGTACCAAAGAAAAATTGATACTGCTCATCATACACACGTTGTACAGAAAAGGAGCCGCATTGCCATGCTCTACCCATAGCTGCCTTAAAGCCATCCATATTCGAGATCTTACCTCCATGCAGGCGAGCATACACACTTAGTTCCGCCTCCAAAAGACCCTCCTTAATATCCGCCGAATCCAACGAGACACAACCAGCCTCAGTGTCGCAAAGGTTGACGTTGTTGAGCCGGTGGAGTATAGAATCATCCATACTAATAGTCCAACGCAATGCCAGTCAGAGAAACAACAAAAACCTGAACACAACAAAACCACAACAAACACAGGCTCAACCGAAACAGCAAGCCCAAACAACACAACACGCAAGAATTATAGACAAAATTAGGAATATCCCAGGCAAGAGTCACCCAACCGCCACCAGGAAACACTGGAAGCGCTGCGGCCAACACTGCCGGAATCAAGCAAACCTAGATCCACCAATCAAGTCCCAATCATTAAATTACCAGATCGAGTAGGAAGTTACCAAATCAAGTAGGAAGATACCAAAAATAGACACTGATTACCAAAAGAGCCTCAAGCCAAGCTTGAGAGAAACCTCCATACGGGAGGAGTTTCGTAGTATAGCGACTAACTTATAAACAATTAGTTAATAGAATTAAATTATTGATAAGAAAAAATGTTTGAATAATAATTAGGTCCTATTTCTAAAATATTTTTATATTAGGATTAACGCAGAATAGCGGCGAGAGAGAAGAGCATTTACGAATTTCAGAGGCAATTGAGACAGGTAAAAAATTTTTCCTCTTTTATTTTAGAAAATGTGAAATGTTAATGATATTAGGCATGAATACTAATTAATTAATGTTATGATCTTTCTAGAACTTCACAATATAGAAAGTTTAGGAGCAAAGTATTTGATTTAATTTGACTTTGAGCATAATTGTCTTTTTATGTTCGAGGTAGGTGGAATTAATCCCTTTTAAAATGTTTAAAATCAATTTTGATTTGTATTGAATTGAGATAATAGTATGTCAAGACCTTGATAGCCTACTGGCTCAATTGCTCTCCTACATACCGTAAGGTTGCAGATTCGACACCCTCTGAATTAGTCCGATAGTACCCAGATACTGGGCCCTAAAGGAAACTCAGATAACACCTTTCCTTGTAAGGGAGAAAAAAAGAAAGAAAGAGATAATAGTATGAAATCTATCTGTTTTGGAAAATTTTGAAATATTAATTGCGTTAATTGATTCATTCTATTTAATTTAATTTTTGCACTGTACTTATTATATTTTTATCCTTTTAATTTGAATTATTATTTCAAAAGATATATTTTTTTAATACAACTTTGTTGAAATTCTGATAAATGGTTCATTTTCTAAAAATTTTTTGATAAGTATTTTATGTCCGAATAAATAGAAAATTATTTATCATTTAATTAATTAAAATTATTTTTTACGAATTTTTATCATCTACTTATACAATATCGTAAAAAATGTTATAAAAGATCTTGTGCCCCAAAATATGTCAAAAACAATCAAAATTATTGCAAACATGATCAAATATTATAATTTTGGTTTTTTCGAAGAGACCTGTTCAGATCTATAGGATCTGATCACTCCCATTCAAACTTAACATGTCTCCTTCAAGAAATTCATTAAAAAATAGATTTTTTTTTTTTCATATTTATTTGTTTTTTTATTAATTAAATATTTATTTATATTAATACTTTTAATACACTATATTGTTATTTAACTAAAAAAAAAAAAATCAGTTACATAACAATATAGTGTATTAAAAGTATTAATTTTAATAAATATTTAATTAATAAAAAATCAATATTAAAAAAATATTTATACTTATCTTTTAAGTTATTTAATATTTTACAGTAATTATACATCTAGTGGTAATTCGGATCGAGTTATGGGGACTTATTTTTTGTAATGGGAGTTATCTCCTTATTTTATGGATCTAAGATTGTTTATATATTTTTAAATTTTATTTAAGATTAATACAAGAAAATATAATATTCCAGAAATTCTACTTTCTTCTTCATATTTTTCCCTTTAATTATCTCTATCCAAAATCAACATTTGGTATCAGAGCTAAATATGGCTACAAATAATTTTGTTCAACCTTCAATTCCTAGTTTTGATGGTCATTATGACCATTGGAGTATGCTCAAGGAGAATTTTCTC
>JAXGGT010019184.1:0-16657 GCA_035583425.1 Marsdenia floribunda
ATTATTCGGGGCTTTTGGTGGAATTCTTCTGGAGAGCATAGAGGTATTCCTTGGGTTTCTTGGGACATTCTATGCAACCCAAAGCACGAGGGTGGTCTAGGGTTTCGTAACCCTTCTCTCTTTAACCAAGCTTTACTTGCTAAACAAGGGTGGTGCTTTCTCCAACATCCCCAATCTTTGGTTGCCTGGGTTTTGAAGTCCAAGTATTTCCCCCACAATGAGTTCATACATGCTAAGCGAGGACATCAAGCTTCCTATGGATGACAATCTTTATTGTATGGGCGTGAGTTGCTTTTGAAAGGCATTCGTTGGCGCATTGGCAATGGCAAAACTGCTAGGGCTTTCTTAGACCCGTGGCTCCCTATGCCTTACTCTTTTAAGCTTGTAACACCTATTTACTTCCTTCATGAGCAGGTCTTAGTTATAGATCTCATCAAAGATGGGCAATGGCGGCGTGAGCTCCTTTAGGTTCTATTCTGCCCCCGTGATGTGGAGCTGATTTTATAGATTCTGTTGTGTCCTGTGAGCAGGGCGAACACATGGCTTTGGCACCATACTCCTACTGGACGATTTTCTGTGGCCTCGGCTTACAAGGTGGCGGTTCGCTCCCAAGGTTCTCTCCCTGCAGCCAGCTCTTCCCCTGGTGGTATGTGGGACTGGCACCAATAGTGGCGTTGCAAGTTGCCCTCAAAGATCCTTATCTTCGTCTGGCAATTGTGCCATTCCAGCCTTCCTGCCAGATCTAATCTCTTCAGACGCAAGATCATCACATACCAGACCTGTCGCATTGCCTGGAGGATGAATCCGACACCCACATATTTTTTTCCTACACTTATGCGAAGGCTGTTTTGCGTGCCAGTGGTTTCATGGTCCATAAATTGTACAACAAGGCTCGGTCATGGTCACAATTTTTCTAGCTTTTCCTGACTGCGCACGGTGGTCAAATTCTGCTCCTTGAACAGTTGTTCATGCTCCTCTGGAAAATCTGGTCAGCAAGGAATGCGCTGTGCTTCAATAGCAAGGCTATCCCTCCTCCTATGGTCGTAACTTCTGCTCAACAATTCCTCCACTGTTTTCAAGGATCGCTGTCCTCCTCACCTCTGGATTGCCATAGCCCGGCTCATCCCTCTAGCTGGTTGCCACCGGACGCGGGTGCCCTCAAGCTGAACGTGGATGCGTCTTTTAGCACTAAGGGTGCTGGTTTTGGGTTTGCCCTCCATGACCATTTGGGACAAGTGCAACTCTCTGGCGCAGGGCCTCTTCCTAGTGCCCTCTCCGCTTTCCACGCCGAGCTTCTTGGATTATGGACTAGTTTTGGCTTGGTTCATCAACAGTTCCTACATCCTCTCCTTCTTGAATCAGATTATCTTGCTCTGGTTAACCAGTTGCAGGACACTGGTGATAATTTATCCCCTTTTGGACACCTTGCTGAGTGTCTTCGTTCGTATATTTTTTCTTCTTCCAATTTAGTCTCTATTTGTTTTAGATCTCGGCTTGCTAATGTTGTTGCACATTCGTTGGCTCACATTGGTCTTACTTTAGCTTCTGTTGTGGTTTGGCGAGATTCATCTCACCCTTTTGTACTTGGCACACTTCATCGTAAGTGGCTTTCATGCAATGCAATTTAACTCCATTTTCCCCTCAAAAAAAAAAAAAAAAAAAAAAAAATTATAAAAAGAAAAAAACAACAACAAAATAAAAAGAAAAGGAAAGGAATTGCGCAGAGTCGTGCGTCCTCCAGGTTCTTCATATTATTATTATTATTATCATTGGTTTCTATCTTTGTTTTGTATATATATAAACATATACCCTTCTTTTCATTATATGTATATACACAAGCTTTTGTTTCTTTTGGATTTCATTATTTGTTTTATTTTCTTTATTTATTATTTATTTTATTTTCTTTCCAACGATGAAAATAATGATAACTTGATTATTATTTTTTTTATTAAAAATTTTATTTCTTTTATTTTTTCTTTCAAGAATTACTTCCTTGAGAATCTTAAATTCTGATTTTTATTTTCTTTTAATTCTTGGAGTTCTTGTTAAATTTATTTAAAGTCTTCCCTATATATATATATATACAAGTTTTTGGCTCAAGTTAGTCAGGAATTAATTGGGAAAATATGTTCCACATATGATAAATTTCTGAACTCATAGAACGTGGTGAAAAAGCTCCACATTAATAAAAGTTTTGGCTGTCCTAGTGGGAGTAGAGCTAGGGCCAAATTCGGTTAAACTAATGAGTGTCTAAATATGTTTGAGCCTACCTAAAAGAATTTGAATGTGAAATTGTGATATTGTGATATTTTTGTTTGTTTGTTAAATTTGTTGCAAAGTTTGTTTTGATTAATTGATTGGTTATTTTGAAATATTTCTTTTCAGTATTGATTTTTCGATATTTTGAAAACAAGGAACATGGATATTCTATTCATTCACTGGGCTTTTAACTCATTCCTTTCCCTCTATTTTCCTTTCTTTTGTAGATTCTAGACGAGGAATAAGAGAGTAGGTGGAGTTTGACTTTCGTTTTAATTTTGGATTCTTTAGTCATTTGTTTGTTCTTGGGATTGATATTTAATTCTTTTGGACTTGTTAGTTTTTAATAAGCTTGGGATTGTACCCTTAACTATGATGTGATCCTTTGGGAGATTGAAGTATTTCTTTCTAGAATTTCTTTTGGGACTTTTTAAAGGATTTGGATTTGTTGTTTTCCTCTGTTTTGGGAATATTATTTATGTTTTTAGTTAAGATAGAGACCTTGTGCTCTTGGGGAAACCTTGAGGGTATGGTCGTGTTATATATGTCTTGATTTTGGGGCGAGATAGTAGGGGTCACGAAGTGTCTGTATTGACATGCACACACCAAAACACACACTCAAAATTTTTAGATGTTGTGGAAAGAAAGCAATATAAAGAAACATACAATACTTTACAGGTAAATACACCTAACCTTTAACTTTATTTCAAATACAAAATGATACAATACACAAAATTTAGTACCTACAAACATAGGTCACTCAGGCTAACAACACTTAGCCAAAATAGATACAAGCATACAACTGACTATCTACCTAATGCTTTCACGCCCAATCTCTCTCTTAGAACTCCTCTATAGTGAGCTTCTCTCACTTCACTTCACTTGTGATTGATGGAATCAATGAATGATCTCCTCTCTTGGTATTTATAGATAAAGGAGTGTATGGTTGATGGCTTGATCTTGTGACAAGTGTACGGAGATCCTTCACTCCTACAAAAGTTCCTTAATTTACTAGGTCAAGGTAGACCAATTCTTCTTCTTCCAAGAAGTCTGGAACCTTATAAAATCAGTCAAGGTGAACCAAGTCTTCTATCCGAACTGCTTGTCTGACTTGACTCTATTCCATTCTTGGTCTATGCTAAATTGCACCATTGCTAGGTTAAGGCTAACCTGCACAAACCATCTTGTCAATGAACTATCAAGAGCCCACCAACTTGATTTGTCCATCAAACTATCATGAGTCCACTGACTCATCACACCATTGTGTGCAAACTTAGCTTGGTACACTCCTTAGCCAAACTACACGCTAAGGTATGTCATGTGTACACAAGCATGGCCATGTCTTGCACCACTTGGGCCATCCCAACAAATGAGTCTCAAATGTCTAACTCTTGTCATACATAAGTGTGCTTGACACCTATGACTTGTCTGGGGTACTGGGCAATGTTTCTCCACAGGTGACAAACCCTTGCCTTTGTCCATGCCCTGTGCCCCAAGATAAAGGGTCTAACAGTAAGGCAATAATATCTCATCCTCTTTATTCAAAAATGCAGCTTTGTCCTAATTGATGAGCTCCACAAATTCAAAAATGAATTTCTTCCAATACTTTTATTTACTTCACACTTACTAAACAATGCAAAAGCACTCCTTCAAACGAGCGTGGATAAAGTATTTGTTTGAAATAAACAATTCTCAATGCAAGCTGATGAATGTCACTTTTCTTCCTTGATAATTGGTTGATGCCAATCTCCTTCTTGAACAACAGAAATGGCATTGATTGCAAGTTTCAAATCTTGATGATCAATGATCATCATTGTCATCTTCTTCATCGTTGAACAATAGAGGTACAACCCAACTTAGCCAGATTGGGATTCGAATATCTAAATTTCGTAATGCAAGGAATGAATTGAATTTAGCTAATTTGTCAACTTTTTGATTATCCCTTCTTCGAACATGTTTGAGAGATGCATCACCTAACCATCCTATCATTCTTCCAACATATTGATGATGCAGGATCAACTCAGACTTCTTTAATTTGTACTCACCAAGAAGTTGGTTGATAACTAACTTCGAGTCCCCATAATGTTTAAGTTGTAATTATTTTATATCCATGACCATCTCCAAATCAAGGATGACAACTTGGTATTCTACTAATAACATCATGTTATTGGAACATCATTGTGTCAACACAAAGGAATATAGAAGAACATCTCCTTCAGGTGTGATAAAGACTACCCTAGCATCGGACCCATGTTGATGTGCAACTCTATCAAAGTACATTTTCCATGGAGACATAACTTCAATTAAAATAGCATTTTCATCTGGTAAGTCATCAGTCAATTTCCATTCTGTTGGTATTGGATGATCAATAGAGAAATCTGCCAAGACTTGCCCTTTTATGGCTTTTTGAGGAACATAAATTATATCAAATTGCTATAATTGTAGATACCACCTAGCTAAACGATCAAATAATACTTGCTTTTCCATGACATACTTGATTGGATTTGCTTTGCAAATCAATTTCATTATATGAACTAGGAAGTAACGTTTTAACTTCTGAATGGTGAATACAAGAGCCAAACACAATTTTTCTATAAGGGAGTATTTCAATTCATTAGGAGCCATCATTGACTTAAATAGTACAAAGAACTTTCTTTTCCTTTTTCATTTCCTTGAGCAAGTAGGGCTCCAATAGAATGTTCTTTAGAAGTGATGTAAAGTAACAAAGGCTTTCCTGAAATCAGTGCAACCAACTCTGAAGAATTTATTATTGAAGTTTCATACTATTAAAGGTATTGCTACATGCTTCATCCCATTCAAATGGTGCATTCTTTTGCACTAGTCGATTGAATAGTTGACATCTACCTGCTAGATTTGAAGTGAATCGTTGTAAACATAACCAACCTACCTTGAAAACTCCTTACCTCATGCACATTGCGTGGTTTGAACATATTTAGAATAGTATCAAATTTAATTTGATCAATCTCATTACCTCATTGATGAACAATGAAGCCAATAAAATTTCCATAAGAGAAGTGCACATTTCAAAGGATTCATCTTTAATTTTTTAAAGATGAAGTCGTTCAAAAACACTCCTCAAATCTTCAAGGTGATTTTGTCACCTCTTCAACTTCACGACCAAATCATCCACATAGCACTCAATATGTTTATGTAACATATCATCAAAAATATTTTGAATTGTCCTTTGATAAGTTGCTCCGACATTTTTCAGTCCAAATGACATCACCTTGTAAAAGTAAATACCTATGGGAGTTCTAAATATAATCTTTTCCTTATCCTCGGGTGCCATGCAAAATTTGATTGTATCCAAATGAGCTATCCATGAAAGACAACGCTTCATGCTTAGTCGTTGCATCAACTATGAGCTCTGTAATAGGAAGTGTGAAGTCAGACTTTGGACAAGCATTGTTCAAATCTCTAAAATCAACACAATATCAAATTTTTCCATTCTTCTTCCTCACAAGTACAATATTAGATATCCATATGTGATATTTGACTTCTCATATAAATCCAGATTTGATAAGTTTATTCCATTCATTTTTATTGATGAAACCAATTTGGGTTGAAAGCGACGTGGAGATTGTTTCACAGGCCTGGCTCATCGTTTGATAAGTTTTTTCAGTTCATTTTTATTGATGGAACCAATTTGGGTTGAAAGCAACATTGAGATTGTTTCACAGGCTTGGCTCCTCGTTTGGTGGATAAGTGGTGAATAGCAACTTTAGGATCTAATCCAGGAATTTCTTTGTATGACCAAGAAGAAACTTTTTTTAATTCATGCAAGAGTTCAACATACTCATTCTTTTCTTCCACTGACAAGAGTGCACTTATGTAAATTGGTTTGCGATCTTCCTCAGTCCCTAGGTTGACTTCTTTGAACTTGTCAACAGTTGTTTTCATGCCTTCTTCAAGTTCAGGAGGAGCATCCTTAGCATCTTCTTCTTTGACACGTTCTTCATCAACAACAGTAACATGATATGATGATCCCATACTTTCTTCATCCTCTTTTCTTGGCTTAATTCACACTACTGTGTGTAATTTTACTTTTAGCACTAAACCATAGTCTATGACAATAATTTGACACCTTCTCATTCTTGAAGGGATTTCACCACACACTTTTTCCGAACAAGAAGGTTTTTTACATTTTTAAATTTTCTTTGAGGTATCAACTATGTCATAGTTTCCACGTGCACGTCTTTATGTTAATGTTGGTGCTATCCTATCAAACACAGAAGTTTATGAATTAACTTCTCTTGAGCAATCAAAGAAAAAATTTTCTTCTACACATGATTCTTCATCTTCTACAGCAAGATAACAATTAGATGTATGTTTTATAATAATTCACACTGGAGAAGGTTGGACATATACTTTTGTGTTTATTAATTAGTCGAACACATGAATTCTTTTGTGTTTCACTGCTTCCTTGTACTCTTGGATCAATCACCACCACAAGTAGCTTTCCCAATATATCCAACTTTTGCCAATAATATATAAGCATTTGGATCAAAGCCTTCTTTAGCTCTTTTATCAAATAATTGATCATGCTCGACTATCCCCTTCCATAGGATGCACAAATCCTTTAAGGATTGATTTTAACTGCTTGACTAGTGCAATTATTGTTAATGACATAGTAAATTCCTTTAGTGCCACAACTTTCATGAAAGGTTATTGTCCTTCTTTCCTAATTGACCTAGGAACATGTTGTTGTATGCTTGCAACATGTTCCACAATTGTACAACTTTCTTTGTCCATGATGATTCTTCTTTGAAATGTGAACAATCTTGTTGATCTATCACTTTTGATGGCATTGATCATTTCTCATGGAGTGCTGCAACCTTACACGTAGACAAATTTGGCATCTACAATGTATGCTTCTACTTTAGTGAAAGGTTTGTCATCTGCTTCAACATTTTTTTTTTTTTTTTTACGATACCATTACTCAAGTACTTAAAATATTGATGCAACAATGAGGGTATTACTCAATTATCATGTAGCCACGATCTTTCTAACAACATGATATATGAAGTTTTACTATTCACTATGTAAAGAAGCACACTTGAAAACCATTTCATCAATCAAAAGGTTGAGTCTAACAGCACCAATTGCTCATTGTCTTCCTTGGTTGAATCCTTGGATCATGAGACGACTTTGCGAGAGTTCTTCAACAAGGATGTCATATTCCTTCAACATATGCAGAGGGAGAATATTGACTGGAGAACTTCCATTTAATAATATTATATTCATCCTCTTCTAACGATAAATCTAAACACGAACAATGGTCTATTATGTGGTTTTGATCCCAAAAACATATCATCATCTGTGAAGCTTATTGAAGTCATACAAGAGGAAGGTAAATCATCTTTCTTTATAGAACACTCACCAAGTGATATTTCACTAGCATCACCAACTTCATCCGCATGTATAGTTAAACATGAGGTTGTTATAAATGTTCGGAAAAAGAACTCATTCAGAATCTCAAGTAATAAAGTTTTGAATCAATAATTGATTCAAAATAGACATAACACCCATAGGCTTGAGCTTCTATGATTTGATAATCATTTCATTCATAGTTTTTCTCTTTTCAAGTAATCCATCACTTTTGACTTTTTGATTATTTCAATATTTGACCAGCGTCCAACCATCATTAGCATCATCAATCTTCTTCCTTGTCACAAAAATGTCTGAAACTGTTGGAACATTAGGTATTCCTTTTCAATAAGGATCATTTACCTCAAGTTTCATCTGATTAAACTAGGCAGAATTGATCATAGAAAATTATGGTGACAAAATATCTTTGGAACATTTGAAAGATTCCTTCGTATTTGTACACAAAGTAGAATTGAGCACGACACTCGTCTAAATGGAAATGCAACTACTTTTCCTCCTCTAGTAGTATTCATCCCTTATGATCTAAATCATCACTTTATCTTTGAAGACAAAACATTGCTTCATAGGTAGACCAATAAGAGGACGATACTTATAATAATTTGGATCGCTAGTCCGCTTTGCCTCTTCTAGCTACTTCATGTCAGGCAATTCAACCAAACTAGCACTCAACATATCATCGAACATTTCTAATACATCTGAATATAAGGAAGGGATAATTCTTCCCTTGACTTTCCTCCAATGTTGGCTTTCTTTTCGGCAAATTTGACATAGCATCGTTGTTTTTTGTAAAATTTTTAGTTACTTTTGTTGTAATTCTAACTTGAGCAATAGTTGCCACTAGAGACTCTTTTACCTCTAACTTAGAAAAATATTTATTTATCTTTTTAAAATCTTTTCGATCCTTTTTGCACCACTCAACATCAAAATTTCCTTGATCTCTATGAGTTTTGATGCTCAAATCCATGTCATGAGCATGAGTAGGTAATTTTTCAAATGTATTTGGTTGAATACCTTTCAGATATACTGAAGGCTTCAAAGCATTCCTTGAATGTACATCTCAATGGTTGACTTTTCACACATCAATCTCTACAATCCAAACTCAAGCTCCTCCACCGATTAATGTAGTCAAGAATAGGCTCATGCTACTTAGGATTACCTCTACCATCAAGTATTTACAATTTAAAAGGTTGATAGTCTATAGACAATTTCAAACTATCGATCCTCCTTGAATATGATTTGGAATATGCAAAGGAAGATTTTGAACTTCCCTTGTACTTATCCTTTATCGTGCCCTAGATAAAGGTTTGAGTTCATCAATGGGAATAAATCCATCTTTTGAAACAAGAATAGTCCTTTCTGTTTAATAGTTTCAAATCTGTCAACATATTTAGATTGCTTTTTAGCAGTGTTGATGGTTTCAAAATCATTGGACCCTTCTCTTTGCTTGCAAGCAACATCCTTCTATGCTTATTCAGATTGTCTTTGTGTAGTTTGACTGGACTTGCCATTGTTACTCATCAATTGAGTGATTGCATCATCTTGATTCGCTAAGTGTATTGCAAGATTTTCCATCAACTTTGTCAAATTCTCTAATTGTTCCTTTATGGCTGAAGCATCCTCCATCATAACAGGCATAGCTGAGGCATTTGCAGAGGAATCCAATGGATTGTCATCATCAATCACAGAATTTTGCCAGACAACATTTGTAGAGTCCATGATGAGATCTTCATCTTCATACTTATTTGAATTGGAATTGTGCTCCAACAAAGTGAGTGTCATTTGGATCATCTTGCCTACATCACCCTTGGGTTGATTCTATACATAAGCAACACCAAAACAAGGATAAAGGTTGGGCCACCAACTAATCTCATTACCTAATTAGGAAACATCCTTTCTTTGCTTCGTGTGGTAGGTCCAACATAGGCTTTAGGCATCAGAACGCCAGCTCTTGCATCAGAGATGACACCCTTCAAAGCAGTCTTACTGATTCTTTCATTTTTCGACTCCATTGATAAGATTTTGGGAAATACTTTGACAAAAAAAAAGATGAGCAATAGAGACTATTCTACTCTGCGTGCCAAAAATTGTGAACAATAATCTCACATTTGTGAAAATATATTGAAATAATACAAACGAACAAAAATAAATGCAATAAAATATTTTGTATTAAGATGAAATGTGGGTTACAGTCATCTATCTAATCTGCTGATTCTTTTTGTCAATGGATTCGAGGGCCTTTTGGGTTTGATCTTGATCCTTTGATTGATATGATATTGGATCTGATCCTTTCAAAGGTCTTTTGACTTGATCTCGAAATAGATCCAACATCGAGGGTCATTGAGGTTTGATCTCGATCTTTTTGCCAATATTTGATTTGATATCTCCAAGAGCTTTTGAAGCTCAATCTCGAAGATAGTATGAACTTGGAAAGGAAGAATCCAATGTGATAGAACATCATTGTTTCTAAGATGTTATCTCTTGAACCTTCTCTCTTACTCTTCTATTTATAGAGGAAGAGATGACAAAGAAGAACATCTGATTGGTCAAGAGTTCTTTGATGGTGATCTAACACTTTGTAATTGGTTGAGACACTCATTTAATTCTCATTGATTTCTCTTGTTATCTTTGACATATGTCACCATGTGACTCGTCACAATAAAAAATAAAAAGTAATTAAATAAAACTTAATTTATCCCTTAATTTAATAATTTAATATTTTTAATAAAATATTAATTTTCTTGTTTATATTTTCTTTTAAAAATAAATCGTGATCATTAATATTAAATTATTTGATAAATATTATGTAATTATATTATATTTTAAAATTTTTTAACAATTAATATAATTATATTATATTTTAGTAGCTACTAAAATTTAGATAATTTTAATTAATTTTATTAAATTTTAAATTATATATTGAATATCACATTATTGTAGTATATATATATAATATTTGTAAATAGAAGTATCAAACATTTCTCTTGTAAGAACAAAGCTATCCAACTTCTCCATCTCATACTTCCACACATATGATTAATATTTTAAGATGAACTTCTCAAAATCAACTAAAAAAATTAAAATTAGAGAAAAAAAAATAAAAGTACAAAAAAAAGTAATTATATTATTTTAGATATTTCCTTCAAATCACAATATGTGTAATATTTTATAAATTAATTTAGTCTTAAAGTAATATTTTCATATCAATCAATTAAATTTGAAACATGATCAAGATAGATAGTGTGCTTTTCCGATGTGTTTATGTTGCGTTATATGATTCTATGAGAGTTGGTAATATTTCATTTATTGGGGTTTAATGTATGTTCAAAACAAATGAAGTTGCAAGAGATATATTGGGAGTTGTGGAGTAGGAAATGAGATTTTTTTTTTTTTTTTTTTTTAAACCCAATATTCTCATCTACTAATTTAGGATATCTATAAAAGAGTCCTTAAAAAATAGTATATCATGTTAAATTAATAATTTAAAAAAACAATGAATAATAATTAAATGATACTTCTAATTATGTGTCACAGTCACTTTTCTTTTGTCAAAATTTGCCCTCTATATTATGCAAGAGGGGATCAAGAAATTCCCTTTAGGATAAGAAGAAGTCTTGAATATCCGCACTTTGCACTCATGAAAGCATTGATAAGAATAGATATTGATCTAAGAATATGTTAATAATCTTTTTCTACAGCAAAAAATGATTATCTTTAATCTGTATATTGTAGAGAGATTAATTAATTAATAATATAACGAAAAGATAAGATTTTAACAGTTAAAAAACTTATATCTTTTTTGAATCAGTGCAGTAAAAAATTATACACAATAAAATAAATTTTATTTATTTTAATATCTTGAAAATTAAACAACATAGCAGAGAGCTGAAATAGGACATAAGACATTGACTAAATTGAAAGGGATATACAAGGAAAAGCCCTCAAAACTATAGGATAAAATGCTCTTTTACCAAAGTTCAAATCAAGACCTTTCACTTTACAAATCAAATAACTAAAATCTAATCAAATTATGTCAACCAAACTAACTATTTTTAAAATGGGAAATCGGTTTTACAATTTAGGCGTTCTGTCTACTAAAACATAGTAACTTTACATGAAGCATTTTCTTATAGCATTCGGCCACCAAATGTACTGCTTATTGAATTAGACCGATTTGACAAGCAGATAGAAAAAGACGAAGCAGATAGCAAATGCAAATCTTTATTTTTTATTTTTCCTCCAAATTCACTTGATTTCATTTTTCCTCATAGCTAGAGCATGTTTTTTTTTTTTTTTTTTTTTTTGAGATGAAAATGGATAATTTATTAAAATGAAAAAATCGGCCTGTAAATCAGGCATTATAGAAAGGTGAGAGAAACCCATCCAACACACATCATGTGAAAAATGCTGTCCTAACTTAGCTGAGTTATGAGCAATTTTATTAGTCTGCCTACTGTTATGACAAATCTGGTTGCCATCATACGCAAAACATTCTTTTCTAACCAAATCCAAAAACACACCTAGAGGAGACAAATCCTTTTTATCACTGTAGGTATGGGAAATAATGGAAGAACAATCTGTAACAATGATCACAAGAAACAAGTTGTGATGCTTCACCCACTAAAAGCTCTTCCATTGGTAGATGTAAGCCCAAGACTTAGGCAGGGCCATAAGGTTACTATTTTTTCTAGTGGGCATTTATGGTAGTAAAAGCCCAAGGGAATTATAACTGGCCCAAGTAAATCTGGGCTCATATACTCATAAGGGTATTTTAGTAATTATACTGGGATCATACAAGAATCCCACATCGTATTCCTTACCTTTCCTTTGAATATTCCTCCTGTATTTATACTTGCACAGATATCTGGGTAAAGGTATGTTGACTTGGACCCTTGGACTTTGACTTTTTGTTTTGACTATTTTTACCATTTGCTAACTTAAGCATTGGAGGGGCCTTAGGGATCTTCCACCCCTTTTGGCCTTTGTTTTGCAAGTAAAACAGTCAAGATAAAGAGAAGAAGCATCTTGGAAGGAGCCTCCAGATTTTCAGGAAGAACCTTCCTTGGGGGGTCTAATATCTGCATCATAATTGGTGCCCACCGTCCTTTTGCACGAACTTCTCTACTGCCACTTTTTGTTTGCTTAAAATCATGCACACTCGTAGTAAATTTGCCTTGATCGGTCCACAGCTTCCCCCTGAGCAGCGTATTTCGGGACAGCGACTCCTACCTCCTGCTCACACGCTGCCTCCTCCAGCTACTCATACATTTCCATCTGATATTTCTCCGCAACACTCCCCGGTCCACCCTCAGTTTCCTCCTGTTACGGAACTTTCGAGATCCATTGGGCATCCCGGTTTATCTTTAAGCCGGGAGATCCTCCAAAGAGCAGAGAAGAGAGTCTGGGAAACTTCCCCAGCTCATTTTGTCTCCAACGCTAGATGCAAGGCCGCTGTTGCTGAGACAAATCCTCTGCTTGAGAACCAACAGCAATTGGAGATACTCAACTATGTCATGAAGCATGTTGATACCTTCGTGGCTTACATGAAAATGCGAGAGAAATAAACTATCAATGATGCTTTTGTCGAAGAGAACGCTTACAAGGAACATAGCACACCTATTTCCTTCCAGCGTCCGCCGCTACCTACCTTTAAACCTACGGTTCCACCAGAAGCATCACCCTTGCTGCATGTCCCTACACAGTGGACGATGCCTCCAACGCCTTCTCAGCTGCGTCTGGACAATCCTCAAGTACAGGAGGCTTTTAACCAAGCTCAGCATATGGTGCATCAATGTCAATTACCTAAAGGCTCTTGGAACGTCCTTGAAACCAATCCTTTTCAAGACAAATGTCAGCTAGCGTCTCTCCCTGAGCACTTCAAGCCTCCTACTATCACCAAATACACAGGAAGCTCATTTGAAACAATACACTACTTCCATGCTATTACATGCTTATAACATTCCTTTGTTGTGTACCTTTTTTCCAACCACTTTGGCAGGGCATGCTCTGGATTGGTTTGCTTCTCTTCCTCCGGGCATAATTGGTTCTTTTATTCAGCTTGGGGATATGTTCCTTCAGAATTTCACAGGAAGCAGGACACAAAAGAAGCCTCGTACCTATCTCCTCAATATCCGCCAAAAACAGGGTGAAAACTTGACTACATACTTGAAACAGTTCAATGATGAACCTCTCCATGTCTATAATTTGACAGAGGGCACTTACATTGAGGCATTTTGTAACGGGCTGCGTCTTGGAAGACACTTAGAGAAGTTAAGCATCCTTCAACCTCAGACCATGAAGGACCTTTTTGACAAATTAACAAATGGATAAAGGGAGAAGATTTGGAGAAGTCTAAGAGAGATCTGCAGCAGCTTGAGAGAGATGAACTCTTGCGAACGGACCCTAGAAGGAGGTCCAGTAAGGATGCTTCTCAAGGCAGTAGAAGCTACCTACATGGGCCACGAATGAACCATTTTGCAAATTGAAGACAGACATCCTCTCAAAGCTTTGGAAATCTCTTTCCACATGCTCCTTTTTCAAGCTTTCGAGGAAGGGATGGCTCTCCACAAATGAAGCTCCCTCCGTTCAGACTCAACAGAAGGCCTTTTCAAGGCAATAAACACAAACACACATCCCAACAACATGCTTTTCCCACAGCAGCTACCCATATGCATATACAGCGGAATAATCAACAGTTCAGCCCTTTGAATACACAAAGATCACTCATCTTCAAGGAAGTAAAGGATCCAATGATCTTCCCCCCACTAGGACCCATCATGACACCAAAGGACCAACGGGACACCAAAAAATACTGTGATTATCACCGAGACACTGGCCACACTACTGATGATTGTTACACTCTGCGAGATAATATTGAAAGAGCTATACAAAATGGACTACTTCAACAGTATGTGGAGAAAAAGGAGGTCCACCAGCTTCAAGACCGCCTATCTACTCCACACAGCGAAAAAGCTCCTCGGGTCATCAACATGATCTCTAGGGCTTCGTCTTCATTCACAAGGGAGAAGCGGTTGAAGTTAACCGCGGTTAATGATGATAGTCCCTTTGTCATCATTGCAGCTAGAGGATTGTTTAGTACGAAGAATTTTGGTCGACACTGGGAGCTCGACAAATATCATTTATTTGGACACTTAGAAAGTCATGTCTATTTCACCTACATTAATTGGAAAAGAAGCAATTCCTTTGGTTGGGTTTACAGGCAACATCGTCCATGTCGAAGGGACTATAAAATTGAACATCACATGGGGTAGAGTCCTTGTACATTCACAAAGGAAGCTGAATTCATCGTTGTGGATGCTCCTTCAGCTTACAATGCCATTTTGGGTCGCCCCGGGTTGAATTTGATGAAAGTTCAAGTGAGTACCTTCGATAATGAGCTAACAATGCTTGTTCATGGGTGTATGTATGTTATTTCAGGAGATTGGAAGCAGGCCCAATGCTGCTTTATGACAGCAATATCAAATATCTCACCAGCATGCAATATGAATGACACTCCTTCGGTGCATGAAGTGGAAGCATCCCGCATTGAAGCAGCTTTTGAGGTAGAAGATTTTCCAATTCTAGGAGATGCAGGAAAGCAAGTTTGGATAGGAAAACAACTTTCGGAAAGGTTAAAATTGGAATTGATGGATCCTCTAACCAAATACAAAGACGTCTTTGCTTGGTCTACCAATGACTTAGGACTCATTTCAAGAAGTTTCGCAGAACACCACCTCGACATCCCAGCTTTGGTAAAACCAGTTGTCCAAAGAAGACGATTCTTTGCCAGAGACATACAGGAAGCTATCAAGGCGGAAGTGAAAGATCTTCTTGCTGTTGGCATTATCAGACAAGTGGAGTTCCCAACTTGGGTTTCAAACCCCGTTTTAGTACCCAAACCTGATGGCTCATGGCGAATGTGCATTGATTTCACGTCTGTTAATAAGCGCATCCCAAAAAGGCCTTTTCCTTTACCTAAGATTGATCAACTCTTGGATGCTACTTCGGGACATGCTTTATTGTGTTTCTTGGATGCTCACAAGGGCTACCATCAAATATTAATGGCCGAAGAAGATGAGGACAAAACCTCTTTTGTCACGCCTGATAGTTTGTATTGTTACCAACAGATGCCATTTGGTATGAAGAATGCTAGTGTAGAGTTTCAGAACATGGTCAACCGTATGTTCTCAAAACAGCTTGGACGAAATGTGGAAGCTTACGTAGATGACATTATGATCAAGTCCAAAACAACAGACTCATTTTTGAATGACTTGACAGAAGCTTTTGAGGTGATGAAGGAACACGACTTAAAGCTCAACCCTAAGAAATGTTCGTTTGGGGTGGAAGCTGGACGCTTCCTTGGATACATGGTGTCCAAGAGAGGCATAGAAGCCAATCCAGCCAAAATCCAAGCTCTTCTTGAAATGCAAGCTCCTAAAACAGTGAAAGAAGTTCAGAAGCTTACTAGCAGAATCACGACCCTAAATAGATTCTTAGCAAAAGCTGGTGATTAAGCGCATCCTTTCTATCAGGTACATTATATATTATTCTTTACAATGAATTGTGTAACTTATTTTTGCTGCTTGTGACGATTTGTTATTTTCAAGGCATACAAGCTTTTGAAAGGCTTTTGAGCCATACTGAAAGGCTTTCAAGCCATTATGCACAAATGTTATGCCATACTAAAATGGACATACAAGCTTCTGAAAGGCTTCTAAGCCATACTGAAAGGTTTCCGAGCTATTATGCACAAATGTTATATCATATACTAAAATGGACATACAAGCTTCTAAAAAGCTTCCGAGCCATACTGAAAGGCTTCCGAGCCATTATGCACAAATGTTATATCATATACTGATAACACAAAAATATATCATGTTTTTTATGTCTTTTTATGCCTTTTATCTTTTAATTCCTGATAGTTTTTCATTCTTTTATATTAGTTTTAGTATTATTTTGGTTTATTTTTATTTTTGGTAGGTTTTAGGATTTC
>JAXGGT010019202.1:0-12068 GCA_035583425.1 Marsdenia floribunda
TATATATATATATATATATTAAATTAAGAAAATATATAGTATGATTATTATTTTATTTATTTACATTCAATTTAATAGTTATCAAAATAATTATCATGATTCATCTTTAACAAATATTAATAATTTGATATTACCATTATTATAATTCTCTCTATATATATATATAATTTAGATAGTAAGGATCAGGATGAGAACTAGAATTTAGGACAATATTATCCTGATATATAGTTTAGGGAGCGGGAACTTAGGAGAACACCACCCAAGCTCTATCCTCAATTTTCGTTTTCTGGAGAATCACCATCCCCATTCTCGACCTTGGCCAAACCTAGAGTTTTCCATCAAAACGAAATAATCTCTATTTCCAAACATCAATTTTGGTTTTCGAAAAATCACCATTTTCTTTTTTGAATATGATCAAAAAATTACCATTCCCATTCTCGATCCAGGTTAAACAAAGAGTTTTTTTATTAAAAAACTAGAAAACCCCATCCTTGAACCCGGTCAAACTAAGAATTTCTCACTCTCAGCTCGGTTGAAAAACCACCATCCCCATTCTTAAATCCAAAATTTTCATATCAAAACGAGATAATCTCATTATTGAACCCTGTCAAATCGAGAATTTCTCTTGATCTTAATTTGGTCAAAAAATCATCATCCCCATTTTTAAATAAAGAATTTTTCGATCAAAATAAGATAATTCCGTATCGAAAAATTACCATTCTTATTCTCGAAACTAATCAAACCCAAAATTTTCCAATCAAAACAAGATTATCCCATTCGCATAACATAGAATTTCTAGATCTTGTTGATCAGAAAATTACCATCCTCATTAATGAAACTGAAATTTTTTTTATCAAAATAAGATAACTCTCATTTCTCAACTCTGTCAAATTAAAATTTTTTAGATCAAAATGAAATCAAAACGAGAGTTTCGATCAATGATCAAAACAAGATATTCCCCATTCCTCAAACTTATCGAACTGAGAATCTTTTAATCAAAATATAGAGATTAAAATGCATAGTTTTTTTCCGTCAGTACAATTTTAACTCCCATTTCCCACTTATTGGACAATACCATTTTTTTTTTCTTTTTTTTTTTTTTTGGTAAGTTATTAGAGTTTTTTTTTTTTTTTCCTCTTTCAGTTTTTCATTCAAATTTTAAAAAAATATAGCATATTTATTTGGACATCACCTGAAAAAATACTATTAATGTTTGTTCATTTGGCAAAAAATATTAAAAAAAAATGGAGAGAAGAGAGAAGATGAGAGTATCACAAAATTTTTTATATTAACACTCATTATTACACAAATAAGTGGGTGAATAAGTGGGGGATAAAAATAATATATTTTATTATTGTAATGATGATATTGTTATTTAAATTATATATATTTATATGTATATATTGAATATTTATAGTAAGTGGGTGAATTTTTTATTCATTTTTTTGCCAACTCACCAGACATGAACAATGTCATATCAGGTGGTGTCCAAATAAGTACAGCTCATTTTTTTTAGTTTGAATAAAATTTTAAAAAATAATTGCAATCTAAAAACAGCCTAACAAACTCAAAGAAGAAAAAATTCCAATTCAAAAACACTTTAAATATCTGTTTCTAGTTGTTCTAACACCTTGGACAAGATGATAGAAAATGTTTCGGTCAATTGGACAAATTTATGGGCCATACTTTTATAATAGGCCTCGAATTTTCTTTTCGTCCATTTTTATTTGTACACTATTTTTTTTGTTAATCCAAGCCTGTCACTTTATTGGGCTTGGTTACACATGAAAGAATACAAATTCATGAGCTTCTGAGTTCGAACTTATCCATGGAATGGAACACATTTTATGTCAGTCATATACCTCTAACGAGAAAGCATTTACGAAGCAACTAATTAATCATTATTGCTGGTGGTGAATACTCCTAGTTAAAAAAAAAAAAAAAAAAAAAAAAATTTGAAGTTTTTTCTTATCTAACATGATTCTAACTTATGATCTTTTAAATTATAAACATGATTGTTATTTTTATATAATAAGTTTTTATTTTTTATTTTTTTTTAACAAAGATAATAGGGGGTATCCAAATGGACCCCTAATTTCTCTAGAATCTTTTGTTCGACTGAATCATGCATGCATGATACATATACATATATATACATCCTTGTAGCTTTACAGAAATAATTATAAGGTTGCCATCTCTAGTTAGTTTGGATGACGGTGTTTCATTCCAGCATAAAGTCATGCATGCATATTGCAAAAGAGGCATTATCATTCTCACCATGATTGATCGTAAAGTCTTGTAGAGTTTTAATTAACACTCAAAAATTCAATGCTTTTATATATATGTACTGTGGTATAAATAAGACACCTGTATGGACAACTGTAAAATAGAGACTATTCAAGCTGATATGTCAAAAGAAATAAAACGAGTTCGAGAGGCAGCTCGAGGCTCACCCTGAAAATAAAATGATGAATTCGGAGTTTTAGATCGAAGTTTACTTCGAAGCAAGCTCTGAGGTCCACCATTAAAAAATAAAAATATATGATGACAATCTAATAAGCTAACGTCATATGAACATTTAATTCACATCTTCCCAAGCAAGCTTCTAAAACGCTAACTATGGGCGTATTTAGTGAGCTAAAACTTTATTTCTTACATATAAAGAATGTATCAATTTGGAAACACCTGCATTGCAAGAAACATATCTTGGAAGCTTTATGGGCTATGAATGATGGGAGAAAAGATAATACGAGGTATGTTTTTTCTAGCCTCTCAAGAATACATAAAATACACTTATACTAATTCATCTCATTGGAAGGGCAAAAAGAAGGGAAAACTTCCATATTGCCTTGTTTTTGTAGGATTCTCGTGTAGAAGAGCTAATTGTATTTTTGGAGCTGTAATTTCGTCTTCTCCTTAAAATTACCAAACTTTCTTTTGTAATTCCATCTCAGTAAAATTCCTACTGATTGTTTATAGTAGAGATTTTCACTTCTCATATTGATTGCATGATCAGTTTGGTTCCGTTACCGAGAAGTGAAAATTTTCTTGATAACCAAATTATCTTTGCTCTTATGGATACTACTCAAGTTTCTTCGACTCATATAAATACTGCAACAAGGAATAATGCAGTAATGATGCCTCGTGACGTGTCCGTACATGACACTCCATCGCAACAATCACAAATTTGACCTAATTCAGCCAGGCGACCAATTTCTAATAGGTTTGGTCCCAGAGCTGGAGATTTATGCTACCATCTTAATGATAAAAGAGGTAAATCTACTGCACGAGCTGGAGAAAACCCGCAAGCTGTTCAACAAATGAAGGAGGAGTTGGATAAACTTTGTAAAGAAAATGAAATCATGGATGAATGGGCAAGCCTGTACAACAAAATGGCAAGTATGGGACACCATCTACCTCCTCCAACCACCTTACCTCACAATACTTCACCAAATAAAGTTGTGGTACCAAGTGTAGGGGGATAATTAGTCCTACGAAAGACTCATCAAGCTGAATCATCTCACCAAACTTCTCTACCACAGAACATAGGTAGGCAACGACAACAAATATCCAATGCTTGAAGTGAAGTAGGTGAATCACGCCATTCAACTCAAATTACAAAATCTTATCCCAAAGCACCAAAACAGTCAACTAAAAGGCCACGAGATCGAAGATCTAGAACACCTCCAAAAACAAAGAAGACCACAAATATGCATAGCCAATGATCAATGGATATTAGCCCATTCACAAAATAGATCCGAGAAGTCACTCTTGACTCAAATCACAAGTTACCACAGTTTGTCCTATATAATGGAAAAACGAGACTCATGAGCATGTATGTCGATATAAGTCTGCTATGGGTTTGGTAACTTCAAAAGAAGCTTTGCTATGTTGGGCTTTCCCCAGCACTCTATCAGAGAAAGCCTTGACATGGTTCACATCACTAAAACGTGACACAGTTGACTCGTGGTCTTCCTTGGAGAAAATGTACTTAGACAAATTCGGTACTGCTAGTACAATCCCAAAAACCATGGGTGATCTCGCCAATGTCAAGCAGCTAGAAGGTGAGTCTCTTCTCCCTTACTGGGAGAGATTCAAGAAATTCTATGATGGAATAGAAGGCATAAGTGAGGACATAGTGCTGACATGTTTCAAGGGAGGTTTTCACTCCCTTGCTTTATTTATAGAATTGCAGCCTAGAAAGCCCAAGACGTTGGGTGAAATGTTCAATGTTGCGAGAAAGGTAGCAATTGCAGAAGATAACAACAGTAGCAAATCGGAATCAAAAAATAAGGGAAAAGAAGTAGAGAAGAATCGATGATTCACATCGCGAGATTCTACTTTCAAAGCCATCGGAAATGGAAAAAATAGGACTAGGAAGATTGAGTCCTCCACATCACTTACTATTTGCAAAGACAATCTCGTGGCTATCCTGAAGGAAAAATATGGAGTTTCTGATCCAATTCCTCTCAATCCTTATAGCAGAGATGCTTGAGATCGCACGAAATTCTGCTACTTTCATAAAGATCATGGTCACACTACTAAAAATTGCATTCAGTTGAAGCGTATCATCAAAAAGTTGATTCGAGAAGGGTCATTGATCGAGTATTGAGCTGATCAACCTCAATGAGAGGATTGACCTGAAAATAGCAGGCGGTCAGATCGAGCTGACACACCTCGGTCTACCCAACTTTCAATGAAAGAGAGAATAATTATGTTATCCCCCTTGAGGTACCATTTATGTAACAAATCAAAAGGCAAATCCACTCTTTGAACAAAGCCTTCATGATCTACAAATATTCAAATCAAAAGGAAGCAGTTTCTTTTTATCAATCCAAATTGCTACATGATGTGAAACTCCAAAGAAATCCAATTGTTTTGGATATTATAGCAACCTCTCCCAGCATAGATCATTGTGTTATTAAATGAGTGTTGGTCGACACTGGAGCCTCAAAAGATATGCTATTCTACTAATGTTTCAAAGAAATTGGATTGAAAGATGAGATGATTAGATCCAGTGGAACAAGATTGGAAGGATTTATTGCTCACAAAATCACTATGAAAGGCACAATCAAGCTTATGGTAACTCTCGAAAGTGCAAACCAGCTCTTAATAGAACAAATTAAGTTTTATGTGGTGAATGTGAGGTCAACATACGACACTATTCTTGGCGCACCATCACAAGTTACTTTTGATATGGTTGTGTCTATGCCTCACCAACAGATCAAATTCCCAACTACTCATGGATTTACCAGCATGAAGAGTAACCCTAAAGATTTGTTTGATCATTTTATTCACATAAGGAAACAACAAAGTGCTTCCACGTCAACCAGCAAAATGGAGATTGGAACGATCTCACAACCTTGTATTGCCACGATAGATATGGACAAGCAAATTGAATATTGTGAGGTCACAATTAATTGTAGTTCCTAGAGCACCCAGTGAAAATTGGAAAAGAGATCCCCAAAGAAGCAAACATCTAACATGATCGGGATTTCCGAAGAAGTTGTTGTTCATTACTTGAATATCAACATAAAGTTCACTCTGATCCAATAGAAACCATAAAAATTAGGCCCAGAGAAGGAAGCAAGTATGCAAGCGGAAGTAGACAAACTCCAACAAGCAAACTTCGTCTGAGATATCTACTATCCAACCTTGCTAGCTAATGTGGTCATGGTGAAAAAGGCAAATGGCAAATGGAGAATGTGTGTCAATTTTACTAATCTCAATAAAGCTTGTCCTAAAGACTGTTATCCATTGTTGAGAACTGATGCTTTGGTAGATTCAACTGCTAGTTTTGGATGCTTGAGCTTTCTTGATGCTTTTTTGGGATATCATCAAATAAAATGAATGCAAGTGACAAGATACACACAACCTTTCGAGCCGCTGAAGGAATTTATTGTTATAATGTTATGCCCTTCGGATTGAAGAACGCTAGAGCTACCTATCAAAGGATGATAAATAAAGTCTTGTCTCCTCATATCGAAAGAAATATATAAGCCTACGTCGATGATATGGTCATCAAGACAAGAATAGGTTCATCTCACCTGGATGATTTGGGAGACGTCTTTGCTACTTTGAAATCCCTCCATATGAAGCTCAACCCTAATAAGTGCACCTTTGGAGTCAAATCCGGGAAGTTTTTGGGATTCTTGGTCACAGAAAGAGGGATCGAGGCAAACAAAAAAAAAATTCCAGCCCTCTTGGCCATGAAAGAGCCATGAAAGAGCCACGTTGTATTAAAGATATGTAAAGAATCAATAGATGTTTGGCAGCCCTAGGAAGATTCATCTCCGAATCTGCAGAAAGATATCCTCTTTTCTTCAAGATCTTGAAGACTTTAGCTAGAGACCTCCAATGGACTCATCAATTTCAGCACGCATGGATTAAACTCAAATAATACTTTGGCAATCTGCCACTTCTTAGCTTGCCACAAGTTGGAGAACCCCTATATCTTTACTTAGCAGTAGCTTATCTGGCTATGGCCACTGTGTTGATCAGAGAGTACAAAAATAAACAGCTACCTTTGTATTTTGTAAGCAAAGTTCTTAACGGGCCTGAGTCTAAGTACCCTAATAGACAAAAGTTAGCTTACTCTCTGGTTACTACAGCTCTAAAGTTACAAGCTTACTTTGAATCACATCCTATCATGGTCTATAAACATATGCCACTAAAAGAAATCTTTCACAAGCTAGATCAATTAGGCCTGCTGCTAAAATGGTACATTGAATTAAGCAGCTTTGATATCGCTTTCATACCTAGAACTGCCATTAAAGCACAACTTTAGCATATTTCTTAGGGGAAGATGATCAATCAATTGTTGAGCTCTAATCATCAACAAAGAAAACAACTCTGGTCCACAAATGGATCCTATTTATTGATAGTGCTGTCAACAAAAATGAAGTTGGGATAAGATTGGTCTTGAAATCTTCATATCTCCAACATGTTGAAGCAAAAAGAATAACACCTTGATTTGACTTATCAAATAATCAAGCTGAGTGTGAAGTGCTCTTAGCTGGATTACAATGGGCAAAATCCTTTCAAATCCAACCTCTCACGATTAAAAGCGATTCACAGCTTGTTGTCAAACAACTTCAAGGCGATTTCTCAATTCACTCCGAAAATTTGCAATCTTACCTAGACCTAGCAAATTCTTTAATCATGGAGTTCAAGAGTTTTGACATCGAGAAAATAGATCAAAGTGCAAATACCCTCACCGACCATATTTCTAGAATTGCTTCATGCGAACTTCTCAATGACGATGGATTAATATTGAAGAGCAACTTTGGCATTCCACATTGTTAGGACCACATATTCAAGAAATACTTGAAGTGATAACTTCATGGGTTGACGAACTACAAAACTATCTAGTAAAAGGTGTTCTGCCTAAAGCACCAGTTTGAGCTCAACAAATCAAGAAGAAATGAACCCAATATTTAGTACTTGAAGGGACCTTATATAGGAGGTCGTTTTCCAGACCCCTTATGAGGTGTGTTGAGCCTGAATTAACCAAACTACTCCTTGAGGAAATACATGAAGGTGTCTATGGCGGCCATCCAAGAGCTCGATCTCTGGCTCAAAGGGTTGTGTGTATATTGTCACTTGAATATCAACATAAAGTTCACTCTGATCCAACAGAAACCATAAAAATTTGGCCCATAGAAGGAAGCAAGTATGCAAGCGGAAGTAGGCAAACTCCAACAAGCTAACTTCATCTGAGAAATCTACTATCCAACCTAGCTAGCTAATGTGGTCATGGTGAAAAAAGCAAATGGCAAATGGAGAATGTGTGTCGATTTTACTAATCTCAATAAAGCTTGTCCTAAAGACTGTTATCCATTGTTGAGGCCAGTTCGTGCGGCCTAATATAGTAAGCATTAAACTGCCACAAAGAAGAAAACATATATATATATATATATATATTGATAACATTCCTTGTCAAAAATATAAGCATATAAATGACACAATTTTACCTTAGCCAGAAGAGCCCCTCCTAAATTTCCCACTTCTTCTGCTCGAAGATGATTGATCTTATTTAAAGTATCAATATCAACTGATCTTGTAATCACATTGATCCTCAATTGACTTGCTATATGAGGATCGTCTAAATTTAACTTTGAAATTGTGGGCACTGATTTAACAATCTCAATTCTCAGGTCTCAAAATCCTTGGTAGGTAGAAGAAATCTAAAATTCATCTTGGTGCCAACTAGCTGAAGGTTTTTCAATTGATTCACTCTCCTTGATTTCTACAATTCGAGCTACTTGAGGGGAGCTAAAAGGAGATGTGCATTAGAGGCTTTGTACCAATTCTTGCTTCCTCCGAATAAGAACTTTTCTCAAATTCCTTTCTCTATCTTTTCAAAGGAATCTCCTTGTTCCAAGATTAAAGTTTTTTTTTCTAGTAGGTTTCTTGCTTTCTTCCCTCCTCAAAGGTTGGAGCTGAGTAATCATGTCCTTTCCTTTTTCAAAAACAATTATAGCAGGATCAATTGGTCTTGCACTTGGAGATAGAATTGTCTCCTGGATCTTTATAAAAGAAGCAATAATGCTGGGATATTCTCTGTCCATGGCCAAGATCAGGTTAACCACCTTAGCAAGCTTGAGATCTTGACCTCTCTTTAGAATTGGAGGAATTTTCTTCTCTTGGGCACTCAACCTTTGTTGCCTCTTCCTCAGTTCAGCCACTTTCTTCTCATAGACCGCATTAAGATCCATTCAAACTGAAATTATATAAATGCCAATATGATGAACTCAAGATATTGCAATAAGCATCATAATAAAAGATCAAACAGGAACAAAGAGAAGTGTAAAATACCAAGCGAGGTTTCACGAACCGAGAGATTTGGAATCATGCGGCACTTCACACTCTTGAATGCTAGTGCTAAGTAAGCCCTAATCGAAACGAGAACGATATGTGAACGATGAAAGAACGAAGTGGAAGCTTTATTGCTAGAAAGGAAAGCTTATACATGAGTTGCTACAAAAGGGAAGCTCTCAATGGCATACAATTTCTGAGGTTGGGTTGAAAATGAGCCAACCCACCTATTTATAGTGAACCACGTCCTCAATAGACAGTTGAGATCGTTTTGACTCAACACTAATGGTTTAGCTTCTAGGTTATTCTCTACAAGTCTATGTACATGCTAGAAGACTCTACTATGTATAAGAGAGGCCCAATCATGTCTACACATTTTCAGTTATTTCTATCGTCTTCAAGTGTTGTCTAGATAGTTCAAGTCCCCTCCATTGGTCTCCGACACCTTCTAGAGGACTCAAGGTCCTTCCACCACATTCAAGAGCCCTCCTGTGTGTTCCAGGACATTCCAGCACGTAATACTATTCACATTTGTGGCCCTGTTAATGTGCATGCGATACTGTTCATCAGTGCGCAGCCTTCTGCTTGTGCATGGCCCAACACCTATGTAGTCCCCTTGTGCGTGATTCCGGGCTCCATTAGCAAGGGGCTTAACACCCTCCCCCACTTAAGCTTGTGACATCCTCGTCGTGTTTCGTTCCTTGTAGTCTCATATTTTGTCTTTGAATTGCCACAATGCTTCTTCATGATCCCAAGTAGCCTCAGACTCAGGTAGTTTTTTTCATCCCCAAATACTCAGTGTAATTTGGTACTCCTCTTCTTCGTATTACTTGTGAGTCCAAGACTGAATCCACCTCTTTGTCAAATTTGATCACTACTGTCGTTGGTGTTCGTGTGGACTTGTCTCTACTTGGATCCTCTTCGTCTTCGTGGTATGGTTTCAATATACTCACATGGAAGACATTGTGAATTTTAAGCTTAGGCGACAACTCTATTTGGTAGGCAGCTCTACTAACTCTTTTTTAAATGGTGAAGGGCCCTTCGTATTTTCTTACAAGTCCTTTATGCACAATTCGCAACGACTTGAGCTAGTTGGGTAGGAGTTTGACAAAGACTTTGTCTCTAACCGCATACTCCCGTGATCGTCATTTCGTGTTGGCTCATTTCTTCATGCGTCAAGCAACTTTGTCTAGGCAAGCACGTGTCTCATCAGCCTCCTCATGCTACTCCTTAGTAAACTTGTGTGCAGTGGGGTTCATAAGTCCATATGTCAATGCTATGGCATTAGGAGTTAACGGTTCCCTTCCCACGATGATTTCAAATGGACTCTTTCCCGTAAACTCACTACGCTATAAGTTTTATGAAAATTGGGCAATGTCCAATCGCTTTGCCCAGGTCCTTTAGTAGGCACTTACATAATGTCGTCGCCTATGATGCTTCGAGGAAGCCCCCACAACTTAACTACGTGTTTGAAGAACATCTGGGCAGCTTCATCCACTCAACAGTCGGCCGAAGTTGGGATGAAGGTAGCATATTTGTTAAAATGATGAACGATGATCATGATGCTACCAAAACCTTTCGACTTAGGTAATGCAACAATGAAGTCCATAGAGACGCATTCGAATGGATATTTTGCCACAAGCAGTGGTTCAAGTAGGCCTGCCAACGGCGGATGTTCCACTTTGTCTTGTTGGCATATCAAGCATATCTTGACGTACATCTCCACATCATTCTACATATGCAGGTAGTAGTAATGTGCCCGAACTAAGCTAAGAGTTCAAGTTTCTCCTAGATTTCTAGCCTATAAGGAGTTGTGGGACTCCTTCAAAATTTCCTTTTGAAAATTCCCCCATTTTGGGACAAGAACTCGGTTTCCGTGGGTGTATAGAACACTTTCTCATTCCCAAAACCTCCGAGTCTTTCCCTCCTTTTCTAATTTTAGTAAGTTAGTCCCAAAAGAATCATGAGTCGTACCTTCTTGAATGTGGTCCATCATGTCTCTTTGTAGTGCATTGGCACTGATGTTGGCCAATTTAGCTTTTCTACTAACTGCATCCACCACTATATTGGGTGTTCTTGGTTTATATTCCAATCGGTAATCGAAATAGACCAAGAAATCTTGCCAACGAGCTTGTTTGGGACTTAACTTCTTCTGCTTTTGAATGATAGCCATCATTTGTTTCTCTTGAATAGTGTAATGTACTTCAGTATCGTTCATCTTGCGGCTTTTGTAGGCAAGAGGATGTCCGCCTTGTATTAATATTCCTCCTATTACGTAGTTTGAGGCATCAATGTGTACCTCAAAAGGTTGTGAACAATCAGGGTGCCTCATGGCATGTTCCTTTGACGCTGCTCATTTGAGGTTCTCAAAGGCTTCTTGGCATTATGAAGACCATTGCCAAGTTTACTCTTCTTGAGTAAATTCGTCAACGGAGTTGCAATGGCCGAATAACCCTTGATGAAGCGACAGTAATAGTTTATGAGGCCTAGAAATGATTGTAATTCTGGAACGCATGTTAGTGTTTTCTAATCTAGAATGCTTTGTACCTTAGCCCGATCCATCTTTAATTTCCCATATTTAATTCGGTGCCCCCAGAATTCCACCTCTTGTTGAGCAAAACAACACTTCTCCAACTTCACATAAAGTTCGTTTCCCAGAGGACTTGGAAGACCTTCCTCATATGCTAGATATGCTCTTCAAGCATTGTGTTCGTCTAAGTACACCACCATGAACTTATCGAGGTAAGGGTGGAACAGTTTGTTCATAAGGGTGCAGAAAGTAGTCGGGGCCTTAGTTAAACCAAACGACATAACTAAGAACCTAAAAGCACCATACCAGCACATAGTCTTCGGTTCATCTCCCATTATGATTCGAACTTGGTAGTACCCGAAAGGAGATCCAACTTAGAGAAATATCTTGCATTCCCTAGTTGATCAAAAAGGTCAACTATCAAGGGTATAGGATATTTATTCTTGATAGTTACCATGTTCAAGGCCTGATAGTCAATACACATCCTTAACGAACCATCCTTCTTCTTTTGAAACAATACTAGAAAGCCATGGGGTACCTTATATGGTCGAATGTACCCAAAATCAATAAGATCTTTCAATTGCTTCTTCTATTCCATTAATTCGGGCAGTAACATACGATATGGGGACCTTGCAAGAGGCTTTGCACCTGGTTCTAGGCTATTCTCTACAAGTTTATGTACATGCTAGAACACTCTACTATGTACAAGAGAGGTCCGGTC
>JAXGGT010019232.1:0-16649 GCA_035583425.1 Marsdenia floribunda
GTGTCATAAACGAGGGTTCAAGGACCGTCGTATATACTCCTACTATATACGACGGTTCACTCTAACCGTCGTATAAAGTTCATTATAAACAAGGGTTTAACGGCCGTCGTATATAGTCTTGTCGTAAAAAACCTCTTTTTTTGTAGTGATATAATCTATTAGTCTCATAAAAAACTATCTATAATAGTCATTGTTCTTCGATACATTTTTAATTTAATCGTATTTACTGAATTATTTTTTAAAAAATTTAAAAATTCTAATCGTTTAATATCTATAATATTATCTTTTAAAAAGATTATTTAAAATTATAATTTTTTGATAATTTTTGAAAAAAAAAAAAAGACTATCTTACTAATTTGTAAATTTGTTTAGAACCTAAAAGATTTTAAAAGATAATTTGGGACTTAATTCACCAATATAAAATTTGTTTAGGACCTAAAAATATAAAATCAATAATTTGGCACTTATCTCATCAAAATAAAATTTATTTAGGACTAAACTTGCCAATTTTTTAATTATCAATAATTATTGATAATTTTTTAATAAATATTTTATTTTTTATTTTATGAAATTTATTTAGTAATTTTTATTTTATATTTAACTAAAAATAGGGAATAAAAATTTTGATATGGACTGTATGTGGTGAAAATTTTCTACGAGGATTTCCGGAAAGGAAAGACTCGTGTAAAAGTTAATTCCGGTAGGCAATGTGGATCGGGATGAGGAAAGCATGAGGATTTTAGGTATGAGAACTGCAAAGGAGACATCATTGCCAATTTGCCATCCCATCTCATCTGGGATCGGTGCAGAATTTTTCATTTTATATTATGATCAAATTTAAGTAAATTTGATATAAATGTCATAATTATTTATATAATATTTTTTTTTTTTTTTTTTTTTTTTTTTTTTTTTTGTATTGGTCTTATAATTATTTTGTGTTTTTTTGAACTTGATCCTAAATATTAAAAAAAAAAAAAAAGTCTTATAACTATTTTCGTTTTCTTAACTTGATTCTTTCGACTAAATTTGTGAGATTTTTTGATCTTTTAAGTCATGTGAAAAGTTATATAAGAAAAACACAATACTTTATCTCTTGCCATAAAATGTCCTCATAAAATTAAATATGTATTTTTCACGTGACTTAAAATGATCGAAAATATACACAATAACCAAGTTATAATGAAAACGATTTTTTTTTTTTTTAATTTAAGATAAGTTCAAAAAACGAAAATAATTATAAGACCAAAATAGAGAATTTTCATATATATATATATATATATAATATACACAATTTTGTTATACTAAATCTTTTATTTTGGAGTGAAATGACTTAAGATTTATTCCATATCAATATTACACAATAGGTGTATAAAACATTTTAATTTTAATTTTTTTTTTTAATCTTTACACTATTAAATAATAATAATAAAAAAAAGGTTCAATAAATTATGTTTTAAACATTAAATTTAATATAGTTATTTTAATTTTTAATTTACATATTTTATATTGAATTCAGATTTATTTATTTATTTACTTATTTACTTATTCTATTACTTATGCGAAAAATTCAATTGCTATATTTGTTCAAAAATATAAAAATATATAATACTATAATTTTATAATTTATAATATCATAATTTCTATTTTATTAATTATATCCTATTTAGTATTTATCCAATAATAACTATCCTCCTTCATATTTTGAAGAAAAGATATGGAGGGAGTTTAAGGACCTAAAAACCCCATAACACATATATAAATTAGATTAAATGGCTCATAAGCCCAACATAAAGAACACCATGGTCATACAAGTATAGAGATTTTTAAGTCGATATGATTATTAAACCATGTAAATTTCTTTTGTATCGCTCCTTATTGTCATATTTATGTTAATGCACTTTTCAATAATAAAAATAACACTAAATCTCAACATACCAATGGGACATCAATGAATACTATCTTTCTTTAAAAAAAAAAATAAAATAAAAGGGTTATTCTAACATAGGTATTTTAAAATTAAAAATTTTTAAAATTATCTATTATTATACATGTAAAAATATTTTTAAAAATAAATATTTAAAACAATTAAAGTATTTTAATAGATTTGAAAAATGTTTCAAAATAATTTAAAACTCCATTTATTTATTAGAGTTTAGACATTTCTATCAAAAGTCTCAAAGAAAAAAAATGTCATAAATGCCCTAATATATAGCCTATTGAATTGCAGCATTTAAAAACATCATCATAGCCTTTTTTTTTTTTGTAGTGACTTAGTCGGCCACCCACGCTGATACCAATTCTAAGAAATTAGTCTAACGAGTCCATGACAAGGTTATCGGCTTGGAGGTATCCACAATTAACTACTTGATACTATTCTCGCTATAACAAAAGGAATATCTTGAGTAGGACTAGTAATGGGGTCGGGGGTTTGTGAAAACTCCTTTTCCATCCCCATCTTCAATCCCCTCATGTATTCCCCATTTTCATCCTCATTGTCTACGGAGAATAACTATTACATCTCTTACTTGTTTCTATTGACAATCGAGGTCGGGTAAGGTTTTTATGGACATCTCTAATCCCGATTTGGTAATAAATACCTATATCCATTTTTATATTTTATACCCAAATCAACCACTAAACGTTTGAAACTCTATAAGTGAGTCTCATCAAACAAAGTATAACATTTAACTCTTGTATTTTAGACTATAGTTACTAGCTTTGATACCAATTACAACCCAAGCTCGCGAGACCAAGTTGCAAACATGGGCCTAATTACACCCACAATAAATTAGTTGGCACTATTTTCTCGTTATACTAAAATGGTCATTTTAAGTTGATAATGAGTACCTAATTTATTCTTATATTTTTTATTTAAAAATAAAATAAAATATATTCTTTTAATTGTGACTTTTGGCATACTTTACACTTTGGAGCAAAGAATACCTCTAGTATATATATTGACTAATTTTCCAAGCAACAGGATACGTGAAAAGGTTGTAAGACAATAATGATAAAAAAAATTGGTAAGTTTAGTCTTAACATATTTTATATTCATAAGTAAAGTCCCAAATTATTATTATTTTTAATTTTTTAAGGTTAAAAACAAAATTACAAACAAGTAATATATTCCTTTTTTAACAGAGGCTTAATTAAAATATAGATATTTAATATTTGTTATACTTTTGGTCAATTAAGAGAATGACAAAAGGGTTCTTTCACCTGTTAGTCTCATTAAAAATTATCCACATTAACTATTATTCTTAAAATTAATCTTCATTATTCTTTTATCTCAATTATATTTATTAAATTATTTAGAAAAAAAATACAGATCATTTAATATGTAAGATAACAATTATATTGTCTCTTTTTTAACGAGATCATTTAAAATTACAATTTTTTAATTATTCTATAAAAGAAAAGGACTATATTACTAATTTGTAATTTAAAAATGGTAATTTGAAACTAACCTCACCAAAATAAAATTTATTAGCTATTTAAAAATTACAATTTTTTAACTATTCCTATTAAAAAAAAAAAGACTATATTATTAGTTTGTAGTTTTATTTAGAACTTAAAAATTTATTATTATTTTTATATATATTTTCTAAGACAAATTTATTTTTATATATGTGTATATATATATATATTAATCTTACAATTTAAAATTTTTAATAATTTGAGTGCATTTAATAATCAAAAGTAAATTATTTTACTTTTTATAATAGTTATAATTATAATTTTTTTTATTAAATTGTAATTTTATTTTTTATCTAAAAAAATTTAAAATGTTAAAAATATATTAATTTAATTTTTTCTTTGATTTTAAAATTACAGTATATTATAATTACTAATAAATATATCTAAACTTTTATTAATTAAATTATTAGTGTAGCACAATTTATAGTTATCCTTCTATTTCACATTTGAGGGGGAAAAAAAAGAACCTTTTTAGAGGGTCAAAGAAATAATTGCTAAAATATTTAATTTGTATTATAAATATTAAATTTGGTATTATTAAAATAGTGATAATTTATTTTTTAAAATATTTTAATTATGTTTGTTTTTCGTTTACAAATTAGTTATGTTAAGTTTTTTTTTTTTTTTTCTAAGAAAAATATATAAGATATCATAGTTAAAACGTGGACTTCATACTAGTAATTATAAATTATTTATTAAATAATAATAACAGAGCTTTTAACTTTTATGCTTATGTGTATGTTTTTATAAGATATTATAATTAACTTTCTCTTTCGTTAGTATATTTTATTTTGTTGGCTAAAATTTTAAATTTCAATGTTAAAGTTTTATTTCCCATATTACGTATTTAAAAATTCATAATTTTAAACATTTATTTATAAAATTAATATCTAAAAAAATTGAATTAATATCTACTTTTTAGAACATTTCTTTTACTTTTATCATTTAAGGTCTAATATTATATTTTATCATACATATTTTTTATTATGTATGTAATAGATTGTTGGTATAGAAACCCATAATATCGACCCAGATTTATTATTTATTTTTCTTTTGAAATGGGCATTTATGATAATAAATGTTCACAATTGAATATAGGCCTTTAATCCATTTAATTTTTCAGGCCCAATTTTATCGGATATATCTCATACAGAGATTTAATTAATTAATAATAATATTTAGAGTTGTTTAATCTCACATCGTATTTTTATACAATTTTTATGTTGATATTCTTTTATTTATATTTGTACTTCTGCACAGAAAAAAGGTATGAGGTTCGGGACCCTTTAACTTTAACTGTTTTCATTTTTTACTTTTCTATCTTTTGCTGACTTAAGTATCGGAGGGGCCTAAGGATCTTTCCACCCTTTTGGCTTTTGTTTTGAAGGGAAGTGATTATAATTCAATTAAAGGATTCTAGAAGGAATTTTCGGAATATCTGGAAGAACCTTCAAGAGGGGACCATTTATTAGCATCATAATTGGCACCCACCGTTCTTTAGCTTGAACTTTCTTCTACTACTACAATGAACACAAGAAGCAAATCTGCTCTAACTAATCAACAACCTTTAGACAAACATCCTTCTAAAGGACTTCCTCAAATTCCTCCTGAAAAACTTCCTCATTTGCGTGGAAACACGCTTCCTACAATTCATTCTCCACCAAATTCTCCACCATTACCTCAACTTTCTCCCACCATAGAACCACCACCTTCTGCTGGTCGCCCAACCTTGTCTTTAAGTAAAGATGTTTTTCGACATGCTGAAAAAAGGGTTAGAGACACTTCTCCTGCTCATTTTATTTCGAATGCTAGGAGAATTGAACATATCGGTGAAAAAGGTTATTTTGTGGATGATTGAAAACAGTTGGAGACTTTTTCTTCTATGATGAAGCATGTTGATGACTTTCTAAAGTATATGAAAATGCATGGAAAACAAGTTGAGGAAGATGCTTGTGTTGGAGAGAGTTGTCCTCTAGAAGATGTTGTACCTCCAACCTTTCAATATCAGCAAGTCCCGATCTTTCCATCTCACCTCATGAAAGATAAGCAACCAACACAACATCAACAACCTCCTACACATTGGCAGATTCCTCAAACCACTTTCCATCCTCATTTAGACCATCCTCAAGTCCATGAAATTTTCAACCAAGCTCAACACATAGTAAATAAATCTCAGCTGCCTAAACGTTCTTTGAATGTTATTGGCACTAATCCTTTTCAAGATCGTTGTCAGTTAACTTCCTTACCTAAACACTTCAAACCTCCCCCAATCACGAAATACACAGGATCTTCTGATCCAGAGACTCACTTAAAACAATATACTACATATGTTGTTGTATGCTAATAATGATGCTTTGTTGTGTATGTAGTTTCCAACCACCTTAGCTGGTCATGGTTTGGATTGGTTTGCATCCCTTCCTCCAAGAACAATCGGTTCATTTGTTCAGCTTGGAGATATGTTTCTTCAAAATTTTGCAGGTAGTAGAACTCAAAAGAAGCCTCAGACATACCTTCTTAACATCTGGCAGAAACAGGGAGAGAATCTGGCTGCTTATTTGAAAAGATTTAATGATGAGTCTCTACATGTTTATAACTTAACCGAAAGTACTTACATTGAAGCATTTTGCAATGGCTTACGACCTGGTAAATATTCAGAGAAGCTGAATATTCTTCAGCCCCAAACTATGAAGGAGCTTTTTGACAAAATTTGTAAGTTGATAAAAGGTGAAGATTTGGAGAAATCTAAAAGGGAGATTCGACAACTTGAACAAGAGGAGTTATTGCATCATGAGTTCAACAAGAGAAAAATAGGAGACAAAAGTTATCAAGGTAGTAAGAATTATCAGAGGGATTTAAGACCAAATAATTTTGGCAATCTTCAACACTGAGCTTCGTTCTCTAACTTTCATAGAAGAGATGCCTTTCCACAAAGAAGAGTTTTCCAAGGAAATTTCATTCCAAGTAATCACTTCAATAAGAGAACTTTTCAAGTGGATAAAGTTCAGAACATTTCTTCCCAGGCGCACTCATCCTATTTTACATATTCTGGTCAGAGGCAACAAAGAGATAATCAACCTTTGACTCCATTGATTACCAAGAGGTCTATCATTCTCAGAGAAGTTAGAGATCCAACAATCTTCCCACCACCAAGACCAATCTTGGCCCCAAAGGAGAAAAGAGATAGCAAAAAATATTGTGAATATCATCAAGATATTGGCCATATCACAGATGACTATTTTGCTTTGAAGAACAATATTGAGAAAGCTATCCGAAATGGTTTGCTTCAACAATATGTAGAGAAGAAGGAGGTTCATTTGCTTCACGGAGAATATTCTTCTCAAGTAGATAATAAAACTCTTAGAGTGATTAACATGATTTCAGGAGCTTTTTCTTCTTCTTCTTTCACATGAGAACGAAAGAGAATAAGACTCATGAAATTCAACGATGATAATCCATTGGTGATTTCTTTGAAAATAGAAGATTGTTTGGTACGAAGAATTTTGGTTGATACAGGAAGTTCGGCAAACATCATCTACATAGAAACTTTGAAAGCTATGACAGTGCCTCTGTCGTTAATCACAATGGAGGACATTCCTTTAGTTTGATTTTCAGGAAGCCCGGTATATGCTAAAGGAGTCATAAAGTTAATGATTACATGGGGAGAAGGAATTCACATCATCAAGAAAGAAGCTGAGTTCATCGTAGTTGATGTTCCTTCGGTATATAATGTTATTTTAGGTCGACCAGGTTTGAACTTGATGAAAGCTCAAGTTAGCACTTTCAAATATAAGTTAACAATGAAAATTTGTGGATTTTTGCATGTTATTCATGGAGATGTGAAACAGGCCCAATAGTGCTTCATGACAGCAATTTCTAAGGTTGAAATTCCACAACATAACAAAGTAGAATTTCCTTCCATTCAAGAAGTTGAAGAAGCCCGCATTGAAGTTGCTTCTGAAATTGAGGATTTTCCTATCTTGGGAGATAAGGAGAAGACCATAAGAATAGGGAAGCATTTACCACAGAGATTGAAACTGGGATTGATAGATCTATTGATGAAGTATAAAGATATTTTTGCTTGGTGCAACAGATTTGGGGTTAGTTCCACGGAGTTTTGCGGAACATCATCTTGGTATTCCAGCTTCGGTGAAGCTGATAGTTCAAAAGCGCAGATTTTTTCCTAAGGAAAGACAAGAAGTCATTAAGAAGGAAGTAAAAGACCTTCTTAGTACAAGTATCATCAGACAAATAGATTTTCCAACTTGGGTTTCTAATCCGGTATTGGCAACAAAACTAGACGGATCTTGGAGGATATGTATTGATTTCACTTCGGTTAACAAACATATTCCCAAAAGACCATTTCCAATGCCAAAGGTGGATCAGTTAGTAGACGCTACTTTAGGACATGCTCTTTTATGCTTCCTTGACGCCCACAAAGGTTACCATCAAATTTTGATGGCCAAGGAAGATGAAGATAAAACATCTTTCATCACGCCCGAAGGATTGTACTGCTATCAGAGAATGCCATTTGGCTTGAAGAATGCTGGAGCAGAATTTCAGAACATGGTTATTCGTATGTTTTCAAAACAACTTGGAAGAAATATAGAAGCATATGTGGATGATATTATGATCAAGTCCAAAACAACAAACACCTTCTTAGATGATCTAGCAGAAGCATTTGACATCATGAAGCAGCATGGACTCAAACTTAACCCAAAGAAATGTTCTTTTGGAGAGGAGGCTGGACGTTTCTTAGGATACATGGTTTCCAAACAAGGAATTGAAGCTAACCCTACAAAGATTCAAGCTCTACTAGAGATGAAGGCACCCAAAACGGTGAAAGATGTTCAAAAGCTTACAGGAAGAATCACAACTTTAAATAGATTCCTGGCAAAAGCTGGTGATAAAGCTCATCCTTTTTACCAGGTATGTGTTCCTTTGCGAGCTTAACAATAATAAATAGCACTTTTAGCTCTTTCACCTAACAAGTGCATATTTTCTCACATGACTTCTATCACAAAGTACATTTATATCTCTAAACATGTCACATAGCATTACAATTACTTTGATAATACTTTTCATGAGAATTTAAGAACTTATGAAACTCTTAATGAACGCATCTATCACATTTAGGTACTTCGAAATCTCAAAAGCAATAGCTTTTCTTGGACTGACGCTTGTCAAAAAGCATTTGATGCTTTAAAGACTTACTTGGGCAAACCTCCCTTATTGGTCTCACCAAATGAAGGTGAAATTCTCCATTTGCACACCTCAATCTTTGAACATGCTTTGAGTTCAGTAATTTCGGTTTCGTGGATGGAGGCTGAGCGACCAGTCTATTATTTGACTCATTTGCTACAAAGCTCTGAACAAAAGTATTCCACTCTCGAGAAGCATGTACTAATGCTCATTATCACAATAAGAAAGCTCAAGCCATATTTTCAAGCTCATCAAGTACATGTTTATACAAATGTCCCCATGAGACAAATATTACATAAATCATATGCTTCTGGTAGATTATTCAGATGGGCTATTGAATTGTCTGGTTTTGATATTGAATATGAACCCTAGAAAACAATAAAGGCACAAGCCTTATCTGACTTTATGGTTGAATGCACAATCCCGGGAGAAAAATCTTCTCTAATGAATGATTCTAACATCACCTCTGTACAGGGATGTTGGATTGCTTATGTTGATGGCTGTTCAACTGAACACACAAGAGGGGCTGGCTTACTCTTACAAGCCCAGAAGGTATACATTCAGCTTATGCTATCAAGTTCGGTTTTTACCTAACCAACAATGAGTCTGAATATAAAGCTTTAATAGCTCTCCTTCGCACAGCCTTAACTCTTAACATACAAAAGCTAATTGTTAAATCTAATTCTCAGATCCTAGTAAATCAAGTGAATGCCTTATACGAAGCAAGGGAAGACAACTTGAGAGGATACCTGGAGAAGGTACATATCATTTTCTCCTAATTCTCATATGTTAAGTTGGAACACATCCCGCGTGCTCAAAATTCAAAGGCTGACTCCTTGTCTAAAATGAAAGTAGGTACCACACTTAGTGTTATTTGGCTTGATCCATTAGAAAAGAAATCTATTGAGGAGCTTACAGCTGCTTTACACACACATTCTTCTTGGATAACTCCAATTCTTAAATATCTTAAAGATGGGATAGTTCCAGATGATCCCATAAAAGCCAAAAAATTAAAGGCTATGGCTGCAAGATACACAATCTTACAAGATCAATTATATCGCAGAGGATTTTCTTGGCCATTGCTTAAATGTGTTCCCGAAGACGAAGGTAAATACATTTTGCAGGAAGTTCATGAGGGAATTTGTAGAGCGCATATTGGAGCTAGAAGCTTAGCAAGGAAAATCATGCGAGCTGGTTACTTTTGGCCATGGAAGATGATGCTTCTAATTTTGTTCGAACTTGTGCAAAATGTCAATTACATGCTAATTTGCATCACTTGCCAGCACGTGAATTACATTCTATGGTTTCTCGAATACCATTTTATCAATATGGTATGGACATTCTAGGTCCTTTTCCAAAAGCAGTTGGAGGCAAACAGTTTCTTTTTGTGGCTGTAGATTACTTTACCAAGCAGATTGAAGCAAAACCTTCAGCCACAATAACTGCAAAGAAAACCAAAGATTTCTTCTGGGAGGACATCATCACAAGGTTTGGCATCCCAAAGGTCCTAATCACTGACAATGGGAAGCAATTTGAAGCAAAAGAATTTCAAGAGTTATGTTCTGAACTTAACATTGATCATTGATTCACCTCAGTAGGGTATCCTCAAACAAATGGTTTAGTTGAAGTAATGAACAAAATAATCCTCCAAGGTTTGAAAAAACGCTTGGACAATTTTAAAGGAAGATGGATTGAAGAGCTACCTAATGTCTTATGGTCTTATAGAACAACCCCAAATGAAAGGACTGGAGAATCTCCTTTCAATTTGTGTTTTGGAACTAAAGCCGTTATTCTAGTAGAAATTGGAACTTCATCTTCTAGAATGGATTTCTGGGATGAAACTACGAACAATCAAAAATTAGCTGAAAATTTAAATTTGTTGGAAAACGTCCGTACCACAGCAACGAAGAAAGAGATGCATCATAAATTCCTACGAGTTGAAAAATGATGTTAGTCGGCAAGAACCTTCATGAAAATTAGATCAAACATGGGAAGGACCATATATTGTGAAGAAAGTTCATGGTAATGGGAGCTATAAGCTGCAAGATACGGATGGTAGAGAACTGGATAGGACATGGAATGTGATTAATTTTCAAAGATTCTACCCATAATAGTTTAACCAGATTGTTCATTTGTGTTCCTTTTATACAAGCTACAAATAAGGATGATGAATGTACTTTTGATTACTTTCTTTGTATCCATTTGCTTTTTTGGCAAAAATTATGTCTCAATAAAAAGCATTTGTGTATTATCCTCAATGATGAATCTTTACATAAGGTTAATATTCCACTATACAATTCTTATGTACATGATACATTGACATACGAAACGTTATCTATATATACAATACTATACACAAAAACATTCGTCTATAGCTTAACATCCATCTACGAGTTATATAAATTATTTAACACTTCCATACAGATAGACGAAAGCTCCCTCCCAAATAAAAAGTTTTTTTTTTCTTTCATTATTAAATTAGTTTCATCCAAATGGACGAAACCCAGCTTATATAAAAAAATCCTTTTTTCATTTTTTTTTTAAATATATACCATCACCCAAACAAATAAAACTTCATATATAAAAATAAAATATAAAGAATTATGAATATGTGAATACGAAATTTAATACTTCTTCAAAACATGCTTTTGTCTAAGAAGACGAAACTTCAAAAAGAAATTCAAGCCCTATTCATATTTCAAGTTTTTACATATATAAGGCATATATAAGAACAAAACAACATAAATTTTAACTTTCATCCTCACAAATGTGCCACTTACATCCCATAACACAAATTGTTCTTTATAAATTACAAGCATAAATCAAGCTATATTGTCACTTGGCAAGTCCTTTGTCACATCCTTAGTAACCTCAGTAGGTTGATTCACTTCAGCAATCTCAGTAGCATCAACAGCATCCTCTTCTCTGATCTCATCCCCCGCATAGCCAGAAACTTCAGGCGTAGGAAAAGTATCAAAATACTTCTCTTTCTCAAATCCTTCCTCCCAAGGTAAAACACATGACCTTGCTCTATCTGAATCCAAATACACTTGAAATTCTGGTCATATTCAGGTAACTTCTCTGTTACATATTCACGAGCCATTGAAAATGATTCCTTCGCGGTAGAGAAATTCATCCACATATAAAGATTCTTGAACTCCTGAGAGTTAAAAAAAGCATCCGTACAGAAGTCGTAAATCTCTTTGTTAATATGACCTTCTTCATCCTCATATTTAGCTTTCAGCTCTTTAGCTGAATCCTCCCACTTTCTCCTATAAGCATGCTCTTTAACGTACCCTTCTTCCCACTTCTTTCTCTTTTGTTCTTCAATTCTCAATTTTTCCTCCAAATCAGCCACTTTTTCAGTCAAGCATGTCACTTTCTTCTCTGCTTCCTCATGTGCCTTCTTACTTTGAGAAAGTTCATCTTTCAAAGCCTTTTTTATCAGCATCTCTTTATCAATCTTATCCATAGCATTGCGGAACCTTCTTAACATCTCTCTTTGGTGAAACCAACCCTGAAAATACAAGTATAATCATTCATCCTACATTATGCACAACAATAATAAACATATATATACACATATATACCTCAAAACATTTTTGCATCCAAGCATTCTCAAATTCCATTCTACCCATCTTTTTATATGATAGAGCTTCCCTAGGAGATACACTTTTCACTAAATATTCCTCCCATCCGTCTAATGAACCCACTCTTTTAGTTGTACAAATATCCCATTTTGGGATAAAAATACTATCTTCTTTCGTCTTCGCAGACGAACCCTCTTTGTTAGGATCAATTTCTTGTTCATCTTCATCTTTTTTCTTTAAGGTTCCCTTTGATCTTGTTTCTGACATATCTTCTTTCCTTAGTTCTTCTAACCGCTGAATACTTTTACCATAACCTGGCTTTTTGAGTTCCGTCCTTCTCATTGTAGGACCAGAACTACTCGAAGCCATGCTCTTCCCACTTGCATTCTTTGACATATCAGCTGATGCAGTCCTAACTCGATCTTCTTCAGGCTTCTTAAAAGAGATGGATATCTTAGGCTCTTCTCTTTTCTGTTTTTTCACATCACCTCCATGACTCGACCCTAACACATATTAAAATATGCCGTCAAAAGAATAACTTCCATGTGGGGGAGGGGAAGTCAACACCTTGTATGAACAAGGATAACAATCACCACCTTCCTTTCGTTTGGGAGCCTTCTTCAAAGCTGCTGTAATCATATTAACCCTAGCAGCCCCCTACAAAACAAAACAAAAAAAAAAAGCATGAATGTCAGATAGATATATTTCAATTTTCTTTTTTATAACTTTAGAACTTCAAAACAATATATATGAATAAACAATAAATTAAAGCTTACATAAAAGCTTAACATTAGTACTTCGTTGTGCAGTTAACCCACTAGCGTCCAACGAACCTACCGGCCAATCCATACGAACACTTAGCCGAAACTCCATCAGGTCTATAATAGACACTGCCCTCTTACACTCTTTCAAACCTTCATGCCTTTTAAAGAAATTATTCAACTTATTTTTCATGTTCCACGGATAAATTATTTTTTCACTTAAAAAAATCTTGATTCTTGATGAAGACAAATTGTTTCTTCCAGCCATGTATACTAGTTGGCTGATCCATGAGTTGTACAGAATTAGATCGATGAGTAAAATAGAAGAAACACCATCCTTCTTTCGTCGCACATTTCTGAGAGATGTAAAAATAGTGGCGGAACACATCTAAGCAAATATACACACCATGCATTTTACATAATAGTATAAAACCAATAATGACTCTTATTCCATTAGGCATGATTTTGCCAAGCTGTAATTTCCAAAACCATAGAATATCTTTAAAGAGTGGATGCAAAGGAAATCTCAAACCTGCTCGCATCTGAGCTAGGTACACTATTAAACAGTCCTTCGGTACTTTGTGCGCAAGTGTTTTTGAACCTGGAAACACTATGTCATACCTATCTCTTATTTCAAAATTCTTTCGTAGCAACGCTTCATCACTTTCGTCTACTGTTGAATATGTAGTCAAATATGTTGGTACTCCCAATGTCTTTTCTTTCTCCTCATACAACTTGATATCTGATATGTTAGATGCGTGAATAACGGATGGTTCAATATATAAATCTCCTACGTCCAAACCATCATTATCCACAAAAGGTAATTTAATCTCTAACCCCCTGCATCTATACACACTTCTTAATTTTTTCCCAAATTTGGACTTTGTACATCCCATATGTACAACCCTTGTTTTTCCAAATTTAAAAATCTCCTTTTCATGAATAGGAAACCGCCGATCTTCATCAATAAAATATCCACTCACGAAGTCAGCATCAGAAGCAGCCATTACCCCCTTAGATGTCCCTTCATTAACCTCAACATTCGTCCTCATTTCTTCTTCATTATCTTCATTCACGCTTTCTCCTTCGCACACCTCCATTTCTCAGATTCAATTTTCTCTTCTTCACTCTCTACTAACAAACTATTCTCTATATTTTTTATTTTACTTTCGCCTTTGAAATTTACAAACTTATCCACCATTTCATTCAACACATTACCATTTGTCTCACTAGACGAACCTTCACTACTTTCCAAATCAATATTTATTCTTAGCCTTTTTACATCTTCCGTATCGGTAGTACTAAAACTCATTGTGTACTCAATATAAGGACGACAATGAGATGAAGAGATTAAATAATACCTGCAAAAGGTTTGGAAGCCATGATCAAAAATTTTGAAGCTAACAAGTTTGAGGACCGAATCTAAGGAAAAAGAAGAAGGAATTACCTGCAACAACAATAATAGATTATGTCAATTTCCAACCCAGTAACAACAAGAACAAGATAAATTTTATTATTATTTTTTTTTTGTACCAATGGTTAAACTCGTATAAGTTTTCAGAATATTCCTAGAATTTTTTTCGTAATTTTGAATTTCACTATGAACAAAAGCAAAAGCACAATTCCCAAGTCAGAGAAAAAAATTTCAAAGGTTGCAAAAACTTAACAGGGGAGAAAACAAAACAGCAAACAAAGAAACAAACGTTTGATTTTATTTATTTTCAAAATTATTCTTTTGAAATAGGCATTTATGATATAGAAACCCATAGCATTGACCTAGATTTATTATTTATTATTTTCTTTTGAAATGGGTATTTATGGTATAGAAACCCAAAATCTCGGCCCAGATTTATTATTTATTTTTTGTTTTGACATGAGCATTTATGGTATAGAAACCCATAGCATCGGCCCAGATTTATTATTTATTTTTTCTTTTGAAATGGGCATTTATGGTATAGAAACCCATAATATCGACCTAAATTTATTATTTATTTTTCTTTTGGAATGGGCATTTATGATAATAAATGTTCACAATCGAATATAGGCCTTCAAATAATATAAAGCCCATTTAATTTTTCAGGCCCAATTTTATCGAATATATCTCATACAGAGATTTAATTAATTAATAATAATATTTAGAGTTGTTTAATCCCACATCGTATTTTTATATAATTTTTATATTGATATTCTTTTATTTATATTTGTACTTCTGTACAGAAAAAGGTATGATGTTTGGGATCCTTTGACTTTAATTGTTTTCATTTTTTACTTTTCTATCTTTTGCTGACTTAAGTATCGGAGGGGCCTAAAGGTCTTTCCACCCTTTTGGCTTTTGTTTTGCGGGAGAAGTGATTATAATTCAGTTAAATTAAGGATTCTAGAAGGAATTTTCGGAATATTTGGAAGAAGCTTCAAGAGGGGACCATTTATCGGCATCAATTGTTATTGTGTTTTAAGTTTTAATATTTAGTTTTATGTCATTTTATTTGATTTATATATACATATTAATTAAATAATTTTGATTCAAAAGAATTTAAATTTAAACATACACACACACACATATATATATATATATGACTTTTTTCTCAAAATTAAATCTAATATTTTTCATAAAATGAAAATTTAAAAATAATATCAAGCAATCTTACTGAGAAATACTGGCAGATTTGTAATTTGTGATATTTCTAAAAATAATACAATATTTTTAGAATTAGACTGAATATTAATTACATTTGAAAATTGATTAAATTAGCTTAAAAAAAATAAAAGTAAATTTTTCTTAGAAAATATATAAAAAAAATAGTTACATTATCATTTTTGTGGTAAAAAATAGTAAGATGTAATTTTTTTTTTTAATCAAATTTAACAACTTACTATTTCTTATTTCAAACTTACCATTTTTATCTTTATGCTTACTATAAATAAGTAAAAGTTAATAATATAATATTATATTATTATTTTAAATTGTCGAACTTTGTTGGTAATCTGTTGACTAGGAAACTTGCTATTAAATTTATTGAGGTCTTAAACATAAGAGATTTCACATCATTTGGCTTGGTCTAAGGGGCTTGGTCTAAGGTTACATGTGATGCAATATTAAGCGAGATTACATGCACTACATCATTATCTGTCTTATATATATTGACTAAAATTTTCAAACAATAAGATAAACTTGAAAAGACGAAAAGTGATTGCTTGCAATTTTACTTATGATTACCATGCGTTTGAATTATATTAGAGATTAAAAAGCATAATAATTTCAAATAAATAGAAATTAAAATTCATAAAAAATTCGTAAGATAATTATTATTATTATCGTCAAAATAAAAAACTCACAATTTATTTTTAATTAATTCAAACGTGTAATTTATATATTTACTAAATACTAATCGCAAATTAATATTATATCTTATATATATAAGATTACATGAAAAACTTTTAGAATGTTTTTTCTTCTAATGGCAATAGTTGTAATTAATTTGATTTTTTTAAGTTAGTTTTGTCTTTTTGCAATATATTAATTTGAGTATTATCTAAACTTTTAATTTTTTTTCAATTTTAAATTTTACTATTTTCAATTATTTCCATATTTTTCAATATTTTTAAAAGTTCAATGTATCAA
>JAXGGT010019349.1:0-16620 GCA_035583425.1 Marsdenia floribunda
TTGACTGCCAATGAGGCGCGAAGCGCCTCGACGAGCTGGAGTCCGAGGGCGCTAGCGCCTCGGCGGGGGTCTCGCTGCCTGGTCAGCGACCGGGGGTCAAGGGGGCGGAGCCCCTTGCGGGGTTTTCCAGGGGCAGCGCCCCTGGAAGGAGCATCAGGGTTTTTATCGCCAAGAACCCCTCCGACTCCCACAAAATATTTTCCCGTCCATTCATCATATGCATCGACTTTCCAGACTGTGGATTCACCACACCTTTCTGGGTAAAAGAATTCGATGTTCAGATCTGTAGAAACTGGAATGGTTCCCCTTTTGGTTTCTTCATGGGGATAAAATCTTAGCGGGAGTCCATGTCTACTGTCATATGGCTCTTGGACTACAGCAAGCGGGCAAGTATAGTTACCTACACCGGATAATTTCAACCCACCACCCTTTCCTCTCTCAGCTGGAAGGATATGGTAATAGGCATCTGCCCTCAGGTTCTTTCCTGCAGCATCCAACACGGGTTCTGCAAATGCACTAGCTGAGAGAAATGAATCGTTGTAGCTACAAAAGATCAGGAAGGAAACAAAGAGAACTGTTGTCTTCATTATTCGGCAGGTTTCTTCTATACAAGAATGCAAAATATGTTTGGATTGGATGTAGAAAATTGTGAACCAAAGCTTGCATTTAAATAGCTCAACAATTTCGTATTTTCAAGATGATCTATGGGAAGAAAGGAAGCGGAGATTTCAGATCATATTTTAACAGAAATTACAATTTGATTGATTTTGACTTGATTTAGTTCAATGTTTAGAGTAAAACCGAAGATACGTCAAGTTATAGATAGTGCTTCGTTACCTGCCAGAGTAGTTTTTTCAGTTCTGCGCGCCGGCCAGTGGTTATAACTTCAAATACTTGGACTAGACAGTCAAAAAGTTCTTTATATGTTTTTGTTTATTTCTTTCTTTTTTTTTCAATACCAACAGATTCTCTTTCCGTTATTAATTTATTTATTTAAGTTAAATTCTGGCCAAATATACACATATACATATATATATATATATATATATATATGTATATGTATATACATATTAATTACTTATCTATTTGTTTTTCCTTGATATTTTTGTCATTCTTTTCAATTCGTGATTTCTTAAATAAACAGAATTGTGATAAATAAAATAAATTATTTAAATTTTAATATATTTTAAACATATTCTAATAAACAAATTAATTTTGTAAATGAAAATTTACATCTCCTTAAGTAATGTAAGATTAAAATATTTTATGGAAAAAATGGAATACTCATCTTAAATAATATATATGTATATAGTATGCTATTGCGTTCCTTAAAGATTATACTAGTTATATTTAAAAAAATTAAAAAAATTAATGAATAACATTAGAAAAACACAAACACAAATTTCTAAATCTGGAACCTTAAACAATAACGTTCCTATAATAACCTATCCCCGAATAATACACTTAGCCTGATGTTTGAAATGATTTCATTTTATTTTTCAAGTTAACCTTAGTTAGTTTAAGTTAACCTTAGTGTAGACAATAAAAATTCATGGAAGTAATTTAAGATAATTTAATGGTAAATAAAATTCTACTTAATTACTTATTATAAATTACTCTTCATTTACTATGATAAATGATATACTAGCACGGGGCAATGTGACAAAGACCAATCAATCAGAATTGAAGGAGTGTCCGACCAATTGGAAGGTATAACATCACCACAATAGGCTCTCTTCATTTCATTCCTTCCTCAATAAATACAAGAGCAAGAGAGGCTTCCATAGACAAGGTCTTGGCGGTAGTGAAGCTCTTCCATATTGGATCATTTCCCTTCCAAATCCAATTTATCTTCGAGATTAAGCTTCAAAGGCCCTCAAATTCATATCAGGTCCATTCCGACATCACGTCCAAGGACAGTTAGAAATATCAAATCACAGATTGAGATCAAGCCATAACGGCCCTAGAAGCTAGATCCATTTTAAGATCAAGTCCAAAGACCCTTAGAAGGACCAGATTCAATATCAATATCAATTGATGAATCAAGATCAAACCTAAAAGGCCCTCGAGCCCATTGACGAAAAGAATCAACAGAAATAGATAAGGATTGCAATCCAAATATATTTAAGTTAATCAAATAAATATTTTACGATCGATTTTGTGTGTTTGTTTTTTATTTATATTTTTGCAGACGCGAAATCGCTGTCCCCACTTAGTTTGTTTAAATTAACTGTAGTTAGCTTACTTTAACCATAGTTAGTTTAATAGAACCTTAGTTAGTTAAAATGAATCTTAGTTAGCCCAATTTAACCTTAGTTAGTTTAATTGAACCTTAGATAGCATAATTTAACCTTAGTTTAATTGAACTTGAGTTAGTTTAAATGAATCATAGACAGCTTAATTTAACCTTGGTTTGTATAATTGAACCATAGTTAGCATAATTTAACCTTAGTTTAATTGAACCTTAGTTATTTTAAATGAACCTCAGTTAGCTTAATTTAACCTTACTTAGTTCACTTAAACCTCGGTTAGTTTAAATGAACCTTACTTAGTTTAATTCAACCTTAGTTATCTTAATTTAAGATTAGTTAGTTTAGTTCGACCTTACTTAGTTTAAATAAACCTTAATTAGGTTAATGTTACCTTAGTTAGTTTAATTCAAGCTCAGTTAGTTTAAATGAACCTCAGTTAATTTAATCGAACCTTATTTAGCTTAATTTAAGCTTAGTTAGTTTAATTAACCATAGTTAGTTTAAATGAATTTTAGTTAGCTTAATATAACCTTAGTTAGTTTAATTAAACTTAATCCTTGTTGTGCTTAGTTGTTTGAGTGATTAAAATCCTCGTTTGTATTTATTTTTGATTGAGTTGTTGTATTTTTTAGTTTAATTGAACTTTACTTGGTATAATTAACTTTAATAATTCATTTCAATGAACCTTAGTTAGTCTAATTTAACTTGTTAATTTAAACGAACCTTACTTAGCTTAATTCACAACTGGAGTCGGAGGCAAAAATGGCAGACAAGGAGCTACCATTTTTGGCACCATAGCCATCGTTTTTGTCTAATACAGTGATTCAACAGCAGTTTTGCGGCCGTCGTATTTTATAAACGGCGGCTTTAAAACCGTCAATTTTTATCAAATACGACACTTGGAAGCAACGGTTGACCAAAACGTCGTAAAAAAATTAAAAATAGGCAAATACGACGGCTTGATGGCTGTGGGAGCCACCGTATTTGATTGTCAGAAAGGACAGCTCCTAGCTGCTGTATATGGTTCCTCCAGCCGCCGTATTTTGTCCTCTAATTTTATTTATTTATTTTTTTTTAAGTTAATATAAATTTTTTGAGCAAATATGACGGTTCTTAGCCATCATTTTTGATATATTTTATTTAAAAAAAATTACTTTTTTATAATCAACAATTGTTAAGCATTGCTTTGTCCTTAATATTATATATATATATATATATATATTATTTAAAATAATTTTAAATTTTCAACCTATTTTCAATATTAAATTAAAAATAAAATTAATATTCATAATTAAAGAATAATTTGTAATAAAAAATAATTCATTAAAATAATAATAATATTAATAATAAATTTAAATCACAATTAATAATTAAAAGTTTATGTCGAATCTCAAAAATCTACAATTAAGATTGAAAATCACATAATAAAATACATTCTCTCATAAAAGAAGGAAGAAAAACAATAATATTATCTATATATTTTTATGTATCTAAATATATCTATATATCTGAATATATATAATATATATATATAGATATATAATATAATATATATCTAAATATATATAATGATCCCGAAAGCCAAAAATAATTGGATCAAAGATTTCACTTTCCTTCTGTCCTTCATCTTCATTCTCCATTCTTGTTTTCTTCATCTTCATCTTCAGCTTCTCGGTAAAGAACGCTCCTCTAAGTGCAATTCCTGAACGAACTTCAAAGAGTCATCTGTCTTCCCTAGCTCAATTATATAAGATGCAGCATCACACATATAAAGTCAGTAACCATCTAAATACAGTTAGATACACAAGAAAAGACAGATGACGGTAAATTAGAAAAGCTATGAGTGTCAATAGCTAGAAATATCTAGCATAGTTTCAGTTAGAGTCTTCGAGCATTTCATTTATTTTCATAGTGACAATAATTTCAAAGAGTTAGGAATTTTAAGTTCGTGTCATTTAGTCATTCCAAGCATTACTGATATATGCTTTTGATTCACCCGTCTACTAGCAATCTAAAAAATAATGCACAATTCCATGATCGATAATTATACAAGTTTGCTCACCTTTGCTATGCCCAAGAATTGAAGCTATCCTACGGTTTGCTCCAATAAAGTACTCAACTACAACACGCAAATCATCAGTCTCTTGCAAGTAGTGACCATACTGAAATGAACCTTCACTTTCAGTGGAGAACAAGTAGTGCAACAGATAAATATACAGAAACCTCTGTAAATTTCATCAAAATTGATGCCAGTAGAACTATTTCCTTGGATGTCAGCTGAAGGATCATAACAAGCAAGAAGGGCAAAATACAGGCTCTAGTCCATGTCGGCACAATAACAGTCACTGTACTTCTTAATAATCATAATAGAGGAAAAATTATAGCAATATGTCGAACATTACTACTACATATCCCATGTTTATAAGATGTTTTATTAGTAGAATGTGAACTTGAGGAAAAGCAAGAATAATTTTGTTGTCTATGAATAGCAGAATGATGAGTAAATACTAAACTATGAATGGCATGAATCCCAAGATATGACAGAATCCACCCCATGCATGTACTTTAGTAACGTGAAAGTTTATGCTTCGTGCGTGGCACGTGATTGTCAAGGTAATACAGGTAAAATAGAATTTTACAGCTAACATAGAGTAGATAGGCCCTTTAAATATTAAGACTAATATATACATTAACTCAGCAAAACTGCTGGTAGGATAAATGATTCTACAGAGAATTCAAGGAACTCTTGTGCTGAAATTTTGGTCAGAAAATATTTTAACTGGTTGGTCAGCCAATCAATTCAATCATGTTGAAGAATATGAACCAACTATGACCAAGCAAATGTATCTAATGGTTTAAATCGGATCTTTTTTCCATAATAAACATTACCTTCTAACAGTCCATATACCAACTGAATTTGTGATGTACAAGGGAGAGAATTTATCAATGTATTCAGCAAGATTGCATAGCAAATATGCATCAACATATGCAACAGAAAAAGCAAATAAGGCAACAGGAAAAGTAGCAAAACAATGCAACAGAATAACGTCAAAAAAATGAGCAGTTATGTAGAAAATTATGATGCAAAATATGCAGCAAACTAAGCAGATAAGCATCACAATGTGCAGTAATATACGCGACAAATTAAATAAGTACAAATACACTAATTTTAAGGCAGCACATTTTAAAAGATGTACTATAGTAATTAACATCCCTTGTATATCCCTACAAATTAAATCAATTACAAATACACTACTTTCAGGAAATAAAATCTCATTTCTCCAAAGTAAATGATTAGGAATTCTTATCATTTCTCAAAAGTAATCTCATTTATTTGGAAGTAACTAATTTGAATCTTGATTGGAGGAAAATAAGCACATTAGTATAGTTGTATACATAAATGAAAATATATTAGGGTAATATTAGAAAATTGAAAACTAGGACATAATTAAATTTTTAGAACAAAATGTTGTAGTTTAGCAGCCAATTGAGAAACTTTGCCTTTTTATTTATTTACTTTTTTACACAATGCCTAGATGGTTAATACTTAAACAGATACGATGTGAAAAACCTTTCTATAGATTAGGCTATAAGAAGTTGCAGAAATCTCCTAGTATGAGAGCAATCTGAAGTTCACTTCTTGAGTTTCAGCAGTCAGGAATGGAAGAAAAGTGATAACCTTGGGTACCTCTCCAAGAATAATATGCAATGCAAGTCTTATAAAAGCCTGCAAAATAATTTATAATTAAGACAGTGAACAACAGATCAATAGATAGTTCTAAGCTCTTGAGTAATAAGATGGTTTCAATCAAGACTAAAAAGTCATCAAAAGCGAATGCATATGAGATCGCTATTCCTTCGTTCTGTGATTACTAAATCTTTGACATACCAGGGAGAAAAGCAAGGATACCAAGTGCAAGGAGACTATATGCTTGGGACGAGTCTCCTGCCATATGACGTCGACCAGTAAAGATGAAAATTTGTTCATGAATAAAAAGTGAGAGGTTAAGGGGCCCAACAGTGCTTGACACATCAACATATTGATGGAATAACCTACGATAAACTCACGTGCTTCCCATCAAATCTAAGTAGACATATATTTAAGATTTTAATCTTTAGAAATTCCAACATGGTCCATAATTCTTGAAAATGCTTAGCTCCTAGTTGAAATCAACTTCTGAACTAATCTCAAAATACGTTTTACTAATATTTTTTAGGATATGTCATTGATAACAATACATAAAAACAAAAAAAGGTTCACAACTCCCAATTCCAGAAGCCGCTTTCTCTTGATTAGTCAGAAAACATAAGAGAGCACTTGAAGAACCACATCAGGACTAGTTTGAAATAATCACTCAGCATGTCACATTATTGGCATGATCTTCCGTAGCCTCAACTCAAAATTTAAACAAGAAAAAAAAAATCAATAAAAATGGTGGAGGAAAAAAAAAATGTAACCATAGTTTACAAATTGAGAATGAGAACAAACTCTCTTAATCAATATCCAAAATCAATAATTTATGTTTACAAATTATTAACCATAAAAATGTAACCATAGTTTACAAATTATTCTATAAATCATGAATTTATGTTTCATGTTGTATAATTTATATAATACTTGGGGTTATTAAGTCCTAAAGGTTATTAATTTGCCTAAGGCCTCCAAGACTTTTGGTCCAATTCTACAGCATTTTCCTACATAAAGTAATAGCTTAGGAACAATAATTTTTTTTTTTTTTTTTTTGAATTTCTCAGCAAAAGGTAACAAAATCTTCTCTTTTACCATTGTACACTTACCAATTTCTTTACACTTACAAAGTTCTTAACTGGTAATATGACATTTTACCTATAAAGATTCTACAAGTATCAACCAGGATAATGATATCACCATGAATGCAAGTCATCGGCAGAAGTTAAAAATAAAAAAATAATAATAAATTTAAGTTACTTTAGACTTTCATCCAAAAAAAAAAAAAAAAATGGTTATTTTGGAATGAAAAAGTTCAAGTATGTTTAGTGCTATTGAAGGAAAAAACGGATCTTTTATACCAAAGTAAACCAAAATGTGAAGTATAATTTCCAGAACTTCATATGCCCAACTACTCAAACATCTTCCCCAAATTTTCAAAAAAAAAAAAAAAAAAAAAAAATTAATAGATCCCAATATCATAAGAACCACAACAAATTGAATGAAACTTGGTGAAAGAGAAGTGAACTCTTTGCTGAGGAACGAAGCTTCGTGTTTGTTTTTCTTCAAACCCCCAATCCGCACTCGCTCTCCGCTACTAATGGGTCTCAGTTAATCGGCGAACCCTAGCCCAGGATCTTCCCATCCTCTTTCTTTGCTGCTCGGCTGAACTTCCAAACCTGTTCCCATTTCCTTCGCTTGCTTGTGCCATTGCTCGGTATTCCCAAGTTAGAATTCCAACAAAAGACCAAGTAGTCAAGCTCTTAGCTAGACTCAAAAGGATAAATGAAGAAAGAAAATAAAACCAGATACGTATTCTTGTTTTTAAAATTAGAGAGCAAACGAAGGATTACGAGAAAAAACAAATTTTTTTTTAAAAAAAAAAAAACAATTGTTGGCTGTCGTCGCTACCATTTGCTTATATCCTTAACCAAAAACGGCGGTTGGAGTTAAGCCGTCGTTTCTAGTTATTATTATTTAAAAAAATAATAATAATAAAAATGGGCTGACATAAGACCCCCGGCCCTGATGGTTTACCTGCTATTTACTTCCAGAAATTTTGGCCCTAGGTTGGACCATCAGTGATCGTCTTTGTCCAACAAATCTTCCAAACTGGTGTCGTGCTGACAGACACAAATTGGTCACTCATTTGTTTGATACCTAAACAGGAGCATCCGGAAAACATATCACAATTTCGTCCTATTTGTCTCAGCAATGTTCTTCTGAAAGTGGTAATGAAGCTGATAGCCAATAGACTGAAACCACTCATGGAGTTCCTGGTGAGAGAAGAACAGTCCAGCTTCATCCCCGGCCGCCAAATCACAAATAATATTGTTATTGTTCAAGAGATGACACATTCCCTTAGAGGGAAGAAAGGGCACATAAGTTCCATGATTGTCAAAATTGATCTTGAGAAAGCCTATAATAGAATCAATTGGGTTGTACAAGAACTTCTACGCACCGTAGGTTTTGACACTACAAAGGTCACTATTATCATGAACTGTCTTCAGTCTACAAACCTTTCTGTTATTTGGAATGGACAGCAATTGAAAGCCTTCAAACCAAAATGGGGTCTCTGCCAGGGGGACCCACTCTCCCCCTATTTATTTGTCCTTTGCATGGAAACCCTCAGCCACAGAATCTATCAAGTTGTACGGTGGCAAAGCTTCGACAAATGGTCCTATGATCTCACACCTATTTTTTGCGGACGATCTCCTACTCTTTGGAGAAGCATCACTTCAGTAGATGCGAGTCATGGAACAAGTTCTAGCTGGATTTTGTGGTGAGTCGGGGCAACGAGTGAACTTTGTGAAGTCTCGTGTGTGGTGTTCTCCAAATAGCGCAAGCCTACTCATTAAGGACATCTCAAAGAACTTTAATATTCCAGTCACCCGAGAGCTGGGTAAGTACCTAGGTATACCACTACTACATGGCCGCTTGAAGAGTCACCATTTCTAGCCCTTAGTGGATAAGGTCCACTGCGAACTTGGTGGTTGGGGAAGGGAAGACTGCTCTCACAAGCAGCACTACTGACTCTCATCCAATCCGTCAACCAAGCTATATCGGCTTATGCCATGAACATGTGCAAGCTACCGGCGCTCACGGTAGAAGCATTGGAAAGAACCAACCACAATTTCTTTTGAGGATATACAACTCACTGCCGATCTATTCACACACTTGCTTAGGAAACCATCTGCCAGAAAAAGGCTAGAGGTGGATTGGGTATTAAACTGTTAAAGACCATGAATCATGTGTTGTTGGCCAAGTTAACAAGGTGTTTCCTAAACTCCCTGACTGCCCTTTAGGCGCATCTCCTCAAGACAAAATATGGCTAAATCCAGTCGGACCACACCAATTTTAAACCCCAGAGTTTCTCGCGGGCCTGGTTGGGTATTACTACGGGGTATGATCTCTTGCAACAGGGGTTGACCATGGAGATCATAGGTGGTGGGGATTCCACACCCTGGTAGGACCCTTCAGCCCAAGGCATCTTCACAACACGTTCGACATATGAACTCCTAGAACCAAATGATCCCATGAGCACCTTCAACTAGACAGCGATCTGGAAACTCCAAGGCCCACAGCGTGTCCCCCTGCTCCTATGGATGATCGCGCATGACTGTCTGCAAACCAAAAGTCTACTGTGGCGCAGAGAAATTCTTGACTCACTGATATGTGATATCTATGGTTGTGCTGCGGAATCAACCTTGCATGCCATTCGCGATTGTGTCACACCCTCATGGATATGGCGGCTCTTAGTACCCCAACACCACTGGCCAGCATTCTGGAATCCATAGACTACCCAACAATGGCTTATAACTAATCTCGAACCTAGCAGCGCCAAGGATTCAGGGTGAAAATCTTGGAAGTACGTCTTTTGTCAAGCAATTCAGGAACTATGGAGGTGGAGGAACTTTGTCCTTCACCAACACCAGACACTGCCACATGTTTATGCATTAACCAAACTTATTTTGGAAAAATCATTAGATATTTTGTACACCCTGGATAGAAACACTGATCGCACAGATAGAGACCAAGTGTAAAGGTGGTGTCACCTTTGTGACTTGTACATAATTTTGTGGTTATCTAATATACCATTCCTTTCTTAAGAAAAAAATAAATAAATATTGATGGTCTAGGGTATTTTAGGGTATATTTTATTATATAAATGAGTTTTAAACGTATAAAAATTGTAATTATCATTATATATAATTTGATAATAATAATTGAAAAAAATTTTATATATCAGTATAACATTTCATTAATGTAAGTTACGGTTTATATATCTATACATATTATAAAAGGAACAACTTATTATATTTATTAAATAATTAATTCGACCGTTAGATATAACAAACATCCATTTATATTTCTATATATAATACCAAAATATGCACATATGTTTTTTTATTTTACTAAAATCAAAATTTTAATCTAACCTTTAGATTTCATAAACATACAAGAAAAACTAAACCTACCAAATTTGAAGTAAATCAAATATTATTTCAAATGTCATTTATCTACGTTTGTAATATTAATATAGAAATATACATTTTTTGAAAAATCAAAATTCTAATCCAACCGTTAGATATGTTAAATATATGTTAGAAAAAATACCTACAAAATTTGAAATCATTCCGATACTATTTCATGTGTCATCAATCTACTTTTGTAATTATAATATCAAATATAAACATTTTTTATTTATAAAAGTCAAACATTTAATCCAACCGTTAGATTTATTATAAATATATTAAAATTAAAAATTACAAAATTTGAAGCCAATTTGATATTATATGAATATTAATCGAAGTCATAAACTCGTATTTTGAGCAAAAACCACGCTTTGTAACTGCCGTATTTGCTCAAATGAGGCATCGTAATTGCTTAACATAATCCAACACTTACAAAACTATCGTATTTGGTCACCACAACCACCGTATTTGCGAAACCAAATGTGACGATTCACAAAACCACCATTTTAAACTAGCATATTTTCAAATATTATAAAAAACGATGGTTGGGGGGGGGGGGGGGCAAACCGTCGTATTTGGTCCACCAAATACGATGGTCACAAGGCTGCTATAACTGGTGACCATAAATGACAGTTTGTAACCGCGGTATTTGATACGCGTCGAAATTGCTAACTTTCTTTGTAGTGATGTAACCTTAGTTTAATTAGACCTTCGTTAGATTAAATGAACTTAGTTTGTCTAATTATACTTTAGTTAGTTTAAATGAACCTTAGTTAACTTAAATAAACCTTAGTTAGTCTAATTTAACTTTAGTTATTTTGAATGAACCTTAGTTAGCTTAATTTAGCCTTAGTTAGTTTAAATGAACTTTAGTTTGTCTAATTTAACTTTAGTCAGTTTACATTATCCTTGTTTAAATTTGCCTTATTTAGCTTAATTTAACCTTAGTTTAATTGAACCTCAGTTATTTTAATATAACATTTAGTTAGTTTTTATTTTATTTACTTGTCCCTTTTCTTGGATGTTATTTTGAAAGGACTTTGAAGATGGGTAAGCATCGGTCACGTAGACCCTCATTACAGGAGTTGTTAGCATCTTCGAGGACCAGATTAGGCTCATCTTCTAGTTCAACTTCTTTCCATTCTACCATGACACCGTCTTCGATTTCACCTTCCCTTCCTCCTTTACCCCTCGTATGTTCTTCTCCTATTGCTACTCCCACTCCTACTCTTACATCTGTTCCACCTACTCCTACTTCCGTTACACATAGCCTTACTCCTATTAGACATACCCTTACACCTAGTGCACCTACCCCTACTTCTGATACACATTCTCCCGTTACACCTACTATTCAGCTGGTTAAATCAAGGCCTAATACTTCAGCTAAATAAATGTGTTCATCTTTTAGAACAATGGAATGTTGTCAAGTTGAGTTTATGCTTTGGAAACAAAAATACTATACATTATGGTTATAAAGATTCTAACATGCAAGGAGATCGATCTTGAAAAGAGAAAGTCTACATCTGGTTACTTGATGATTTTTTTTTTTTTTTGGGGGGGGGGGGAGCAGTCTCACGGCAGAGTAAACTCCAAAAGTGTATTGCTCTTTCAAATACTAAGGTAGAATACATTGCAGCTACTAGAGCTTGCAAGGAGATCCTTTGATTACAAAAGTTTTTACAAGAGTTGGGCATGAAACAAGATAACTACGATCTTTATTGTGACAGTTAGAGTGTGATTCATTTGTTCAAGAATTCCACATTCCATTCTTGATCCAAGCATATAGATGTGAGGTACCATTGGATTCGTGAAGTATTAGATTCCAAGTTGTTGATACTTGAGAAAGTGCACACTAATGATAATGGCTCTGATATGCTGACAAAGACATTGCCTAGAGAGAATCTTTTGTTTTACAAAAAACAAACATGTTTGGTTGTGCCTCCCAAATGAGCTGGAGGGGGAGATTATTGGGTTTGGATTTTAGCCCGTTTGGGCTGGCCTAGAACCAAAAAAAAATTAAAATTAAAATAAATGGAATAAATTAAAATAAAATTAATTAAAAAAAAAAAAAAACTTGTAAGTGAATAGCAGAAGTCGGGCAGTAGGATCAAAGAGCCACAGTCTTCATTTCTATAGGAAGAAACAAAGAGAGACGCAAGAAGAAGAGGGTGAGCTTGGAGCATTGATTGAGAAGTCATTTGGAGTTCATTTGTTGTGAGATTTGGTGCAACGGGATCCTCTTATCAACCTCTGTTCATCTGTTGGTTTATTTTATGTTATTGTTTCACATTGGTAACATCCTTCCAAATCCTACTTTTGAGTTATTGTTGTTGTTTGGGAGATGAACACGGTGGTGTAATCCTAGTGTTGTCTATGAAAGACGAGTATTTCTATTATCTTTGATAGTGGAGATTTCCTTAACTAGGTCCCTTAGTTTTTCCCATCTTATGTTTTTCCACGTTAACAATTATATGGTGTCTTCTGCATTTTATTTTGAGCTCTTTACTAAAATTATATTAATTGATGCTTATTTTGATTGGTTGGTTGTTTTATCATGAATTTTTGGGAAATGGTAAATCTTGGGATACTCTGATTTTTTTGTTCAACTTGTTAATTGAGGTATTTGCTTCCCAACAATATATAACATTTTCTTTTTAATCCAAAAATTGGAATCATAAGCCTCAAATCTTAAACCGGTCTAGCTACACTACCCAAAATACACATATATAATTGGAACCGTTTTCCACGCCTCTAAAAACAATGGCTTCAAAGGTTGTCGTTTGAGATGCTTCATTAAGAAAAGTGTTGTTTTTAGTCGAATTCATATGATGGTTAGTATATAACTATCAAGTTCTTTTAAAATTAATTAAGAAAAACATATAATTTAGGGTGTATTTGGATTGAAGTTTTTTTTTTTTTTTTTGAGTTTGCTCATTTTTTTCAAAAAGAGTTGAGTGAATTGCAAAAAACAAGGAATGAAAAGGAGACAAGTTAAGAAGTTTTTTAGTAAATGGGGGACATAAATAATATATTATATTAGTGTAATGATGATATTTTTATTGAATTGATATATATTTATATTTTTTTATTAAGTGTAATGATTTTTTATTAATTTTTTTGCTAAGTGGGCAAACATGAATAGTATAATATCAGGTGGTGTACAAACAAGTGCACCTCATTTTTTTGAGTTTGAGCGAAAAATTGAAAAAATAAAAAAATAAAAAAATAAACTCAAATCCAAATACACCCTTAATTTTGATAGTAAAATAAAATCGATGTATTTATATCATCATATTTAATATCTTGTAAAGGACCACAAAGAAGATGTATCTATACTCTTATAGACCGTAGTTTGAAACTGTCATATTCAATATATTATAAACCACGACTTAATGAAGGAAAAATGGTCAGTTTAGTCCTGTAACTATTTTACTTAATTAACATAAGTGCACAATCTTTTTTTTTTTTACCTGTTAAATCCCATATATTTTTACGACCAGGTAATTAAGTCCTTCTGGTGAAAAATTTGAATTTTTCGGCCAAAAATTGTCACTTGCAGATAAATTTTTAAGGACAATTTCGTCCTTACACTATTTCCCTTTTAAATGCCCCACCCGAAAAAAAAAAAAAAAAAGAAAACCCGATTGAGAGAAAAATGAAAGGGGGAAATAGCAGTAGCGGGAAGGGTTCTTTTTCTTCTATTCTTTTTTTTTTTTTTTTTACTTTGCAGGGGAATTTCATTTTCTGGGTTTGATTTAGAAAACGGGTGGTGGTTTGAATATCATTTTGGCAGTTTATCATTATCTAAATTAGATTTTAGATTTGAAGCTTAGCTGAATTTCCTCGATTTCATATCCCAAGAGGTTGGAATCATTCTATCTCCTCTCGTGTTTTTTATGTTCTTTAAAATGATTTATTGGGAAAAAATGAATAGAGCTAGCAAAATTGGGGGAAAAAAAAACCTAGCCACATCTGAAGCTTGGGACTAATTATTTTGTACAATTGTTAGGGCTTCTTCAAATGGAGGGATCCAGACAGCGTATGAGATCTTGGACAAAAAGCAAGAGATAGATGGTAAAGAAATGAAGATGGGAGAGATTTGTTTTTGCAATAAGAGGGCAAAGCTGAAAAAGGCATGGACTAATTTGAATCCAAGTTGAAGGTTTTAGGCATATCAAAGCTATGAGGTTGCTGAATTTTCTTAATTTTTTAAATTCAATATCCATATAAGTAAAGTAATGTTGATAAAATTTTGATTTTGAATTTGATTTAGGAAAGTGGTGGTTGTGGGTTTTTTGTTTGGTTTGATCCGGAAATGTGTTGAAGATTAGTAATGGTGATTCCTGGTTTATTAAGAAAGATAAATAAGTTGGAAGCCGAAAAGGCTGTTCGCAATAAAAGGATGAAGATTTTTCTGACTGCAATTATTTTCTTACGTATAATGGTTCTATCCTACTCTTAATGACAAAGAACTAGCCAAATAGTGTGTCTTGTATTATATTGTTGGAATGAAAATGGGTATTAGAGAAGTAAAAAGGTTGGTTAGGATTTATTTTGTTAGTTAGCACTTACCCTCTTGTACTGACAAAGTGTTTGTTGAAATGCCCAAGAGGGAATTGTGTTTTCTTTTATTTTCTTGATACTTGCATCCACCACTCTTCTCGCGGCAAGAATTGCTAGGGGATGTGTAGTTGTGACTCTAATTATTGTACTTTATATTGCAAAAAATGTGAATAGCAATTAATTTCGGAACCATTTAATTAGTGTCGGTATTGTACCCGCACCTAAGAAGATTCCCGTTCCAATGGAGAAAAGGAACAAAAATTTCTATTGGCCTATCATAAGGACATAGGGCACACAATGGAAAATTTTTTTTTCTTTGAAAAAAGAAATTGAGAATGCCATCAAGAGAGGGTTATTACTTGAATTTGTGGCGAAGCAACTTACTATTGGCAACCCTAGCACGAAGCCACCAAGTTTTGACAATTCTTCAATGCAAGAAGAGCCAAAGGTGATAAATGTGATCTCACCAATTTATATGAAGAACCAAGGTCTAAAAAGATAAGGTTAAGTGACAACTCTATTTATCATATTAATTTTCATGATGACAAGCCTTTAGTCATCTCTCTCTTGATTGATAATTTTTTCATTAAATGAATATTAGTAGCTACTAGTAGTTCTACTAACATTTTGTATGTAGATGCTTTTGAAAAAAAATGTCTATCCCAATGGAAAAGGTAAACCCAGTACAAGTACCTTTGATGGGGTTCTTAAGTTTCATTATATATGCCATCAGGACCATACCATTACAGATCCAATGGAACAAGTCCCAGTCAATCACAGCAGAGTTCATTCTTGTTGAGACACCTTCTCCGTACAACATAATCCTTGGAAGGCCAGCTTTGAATCACATGAAGACAATGGTCAATACCTCCGCCAATGAGCTTGATAACATATAAATTTATATATTTTGGACCCTTAATACTTAGTATTTAATATGTCTCTCTACCATTCTTAGGACTTTTATTTATTACTTGGATTATTATGCTTTAATAAGATTAATATTAAATTGTTGGGTTTTAATTATATTTTTATACTATTTCAGGCCCAAATCCAAATTGACATGGCAGACCTCATGTTATAGTTTTATGAAGCCCAATTGGCGGCCTAAATTGAAAGGGCCCGTAAAATCCAAGAAAAAGAGGGGAAAACCCTAATAAAAGGAGGAGAGATCAGATCTGAAAAGGTCAACGCGGGCTATACCCGTTGTTAGGGTGTGAGTTCGAAAATCAGAGAAAAGAGGCAGTACTGTTCACCGGTTACTGTTCATGCCGGAATTACTGTTCACGCAATACTGTTATGTCGCGATTACTGTTCATAGGTTACTGTTCACGCCGCGATTACTGTTCACGCGGGTACTGTTCATCGTGATTTAAAGAGAGATTTTCGAGAAATCAAAGACGCATTACAAGATTTTGTAATGGTAGCTTAGACACCCTGTAATCGGTTTAGGGAAAGATGCTTCCAAGGCAATTCAGAGTTCAAGAGCTTCATTAATCTCGGTTTTTAATTTGATTTTCAGATTTGATTGCATTGATTTAAAGATTAAATATTTATTCATTTGAATGAATTTCTGAAAATAAACTTAGTTTTGATTGGCGCTTGTTGATTGAATCCATGCGTTTGTTTTCTATTATGATTTATG